>CAKNXH010058427.1:46199-57527 GCA_932178445.1 Andricus quercusramuli | reverse complement strand
CGCAAAACTTCATTTTTAAAATTCCCTGACTTTTCCCTGATATTTTTCTGAATAATTTTTCATTTTCCTGGACCATTCATATTTAAAGACCAGAATTCCAATCTTGTGACATTTTTAATATAGAATCTTTCATAAATGGAATGAAACTATTTTAAATTTATAAATTTTGAATTTAAATGTACAGATTTTAAATTTATTATTTTTAGGAATTTAAAGAAAACGAAAATAAATCGAGAAAATATATAAAAATTCGCATTGAATTTTAAAAAATTAAGTGAATTGAAAACAATCCAAAAATATCAAAAAATTAATTAAAGTCAGTAAGTTTGAAAGATGAGTTTAAAAAACTTCAGGATGAATTAAACAAAAATTTAAAAAAAAATTAATTTAATTGATTGGATTTAGAAGAATTCAAACGAATTTAAAATCTCTTCAAATTATTATAAGATCCCGTGAAATTATATGAAATCTGATATTTTCTGAAATCCTGAGAAATTTATTAAAATACCTTGGAATTACTTAAAAAATTTTAAAATGCCGTGAAATCTTTAAAAGTTTTTGAAATCCCTTCAAATTATTAAAATCAATTTCAAATTTTTAAGAATTCTTTCAAATATTTATGGAATCTTTCTGAAATCTTTCTGTATTAATTTTAAGACATTAAAATATTTGAAATCTTTGTGAAATATATTGAAATCTTCTAAAAAAAATTTAGAATCGTTTCAAATCTTGGAAATTTTTTAAAATCTAGTTTGCTTATACCCTGATTGAAATCTTTAAAATCCTTGAAATGTTTTAAAAGTTTTAAAATCTTAGTAAAATATTTAAAATCTGATGTACATGCCTTTTTCAAATATTTTAAATCCTTGAAATCTTCATGAAATGTTCGAAATCTTTGAGGAATTTTCGTGAAATCTGTTCAATCTAGTGTCTGTATTTTGTTGAAAATTTTTGGTTGAAAATTCGTGTATTTTATTTAAAATTATTCTTTTTTGGTAGAAAATTAGTTTTTCTTATTGAAAATTAGTGTTTTTATTAAAAATTAAATTGTTTGGTTGAAAATTTAACTATTTCGATGAAAATTTTTTTCATTTACTTAAAAACTTATTTCTTGAACTGAAAATTAAACTATTATATTTTTGTTGAAAATTCATCTTTTTTATTCTAAAAGTTATCTATTTTGTTGGAAAATGGTTTTTTTTTGGTAGAAAATTAACTTTTTTGGTCGAAAATTTCATTAAAAATTAAAACATTTGGTTGAAAATTCATGTATTTTGTAGAAAATTTGTCTTTTTTGGTTGAAAATTCAATTATTAGGTTGAACACTCCATTAAAAATTAAAATACTTGGTTTAAAATTCACGTATGTGGTTAAAAATTATTCTTTTTTGGTATAAAATTAATTTTTTGTTGTTGAAATTTCTTTTCTCTGGTTGAAAATTAGTTTTTTTTTGTTTGAAAATTAATTTTCTTAACTTGTCAATTTTTCGTCGAAATTTTTTTTCCATGTACATTTGATCTTTTGTATTTTATTTAAAATTATTTTTTTTTTATAAAATTAGTTTGTTTGGTTGAAAATTTAACTATTTTGATGGAAATTTATTTTATTTGGTTGAAAATTCATTTCTCTAACTTAAAATTAAACTGTTCTATTTTTTGTTAAAAATTTATATTTCTTAGTTGGAAATTCATTCATTTTGTTAAAATTTTGTCTTTTTTTGTGGTAGCAATATAATCTTTTTGGCTGGAAATTGAACTATTTGGTAAAAAATTTATTTTTTTGACTAAAAATGCGTTATTTTAGTTGAAAGTTAATTTATTTGGTTAAAAATTTAACAAATTTGGTTGAAAGTTCGTTTTTTTTACGATTACTTTTTTTATTAAAAAATAGCTATTTCATTTTTGATAGAAAAATGATATTTTTTAGTTAAAAATTCACTTATTTTATTGAAAAAACGTATTTTTAAGACGAAAATTTAATGATTTTGATAGAAAATGCAAATTTTTGGATTGTAACTCTTTTTTTCAAAAAATTCGTCTTTATGACTTAGAAACTCAACATTTTGTATGAGATTTTTTTTTCTTTATTGATTGAAAAATCTCTATTGGTTCAAAATTCAACTCTTCTGTTGGAAATTCGTATTTTTTTATTTTATTTAACAGTTTTTTATCGAAAATTAAAAAAAAAATCATGGAAATATTCTGAAATCATTCTTTGTTTGTAAAATCTTTTGGAATCATTGAAATCTTTTAAAATCTTCGTGAAATCTTTTAAAATTTTTGTGAAATTTTTTAAAATCTTTATGAAATTTCTATGCAATCTTTCTGAAATCTTTTGTATTAATTAAAAATCATAAAAATATTTTCAATCTGCGTAAAATCTTTTTAAATCTAAAAAATCTAGTTTACTAAAACCTTTAAAACTTTCGAAATCTTTTGAAAGTTTTAAAATCTTTGAAAATCTTCGAAATCCTTGCAATCTTTATGGAATGTTCGTAATCTTTGAGAATTTATTGCGAAATTTTTAAAATTTGTAATAAATCTGTTTAAATATTTGTCAAATTTTTCTTAAATCTTTCTTTGTGAAATCGTGTTTATTCGTTGAAATCAGTGAATTAATAGTGAAATCTTTTCAGATCTTCTAAAATGTTTTAAGCCTTTTGAAAACATATCAAATCTTCGAAATATTTTAAAATATTTTAAAACATTCTTTAACATAACAACAGAGAACAGAGAAAAAAATACTTAAAATTTTCACTGAAAAATATTCATTTATTACAAAAAATGGAATAGTTGAACTTTCAGTTGAAAAAATTAATTTTCAACCAAAAAAAAAACGAGTTTTCAACTCTTCAACTGGAATAGTTATATTTTAAACCAAAAAAATGAATTTTCAACTAAAACGATGAATACTTAACTAGAGCACTTGAATTTTCAACCAAAGAGATGAATTTCCTAACAAGATTAATTTTCAAATAAAAAGATTAACTTTCTACCAAAAAATACAATTGTTCAACAAAATACATGAATTTTTAACCAAATAGTTGAATTTTGAACTAAAAAAATAATATCTTCTAACCGAAAATGAAATAGTAACGTTTTTAGTTAAAAAAATTAATTTTAACCCAAAAACCTAGACACCCTGTTTTCCCTGATTTCGAGGTTTTCTCTGGCCTGCAGCCACCCTGGATTCTGACGTCTCAATTATTTTTCTGTGTCTCTTATCTAGCTCTTTTACTTCATTGCACCCAAGATTTAAGGCCCCTATCTGAACAAATTTATGGCGAGCATTAAAGAGAATTTAAGGCATTTATTGTTGAAACAAATATATATCACTCTTGATACTTATTCGTAGGGTAATGGAAATTACAGAAGAGAAGATATGGGAAGTCCAAAGTGGATTTATGCCAGGAAGATCATGTACAGATCAGATATTTAGCCTAAGACAGATCACAGAAAAAAGCTTGAGAGTAGGAAAGAAAGTTTTCTGTGCATTTATTGACCTAGAAAAAGCATTCGACACGGTAAATAGAAGTAAACTTTGGGAAGTCCTTAAAGAGTATGGAGTGAATGGAGGGCTCCTACAAGCAATAAAAACAATATATACAGGTAGTAAAGCGAGTGTAAGGGTAAATGGGAAAAAGAGTGAATGGTTCGATATTATGCAAGGCGTGAAACAAGGATGCGTTATGTCCTCGTGGCTATTTATCATATTCATGGATAAGTGTCTCAGAACTGCCCTCTTCGACGAAAAAGGTATAGATCTCGAAACCGTCAAAGTACGTGGGCTGGCTTTCGCAGATGACAAGATTGTTATGGCAGAATCAGTCGAAGACTTGCAAAGAATGTTGAATAAACTTAACACAAGCATGAAGAACATGGACCTCAAAATTAACGTGAATAAAACGAAAGTCATGGTTTTTGAGGGGAAAGAGTGAGAAAACAATATGCAACATTGTCCTCAATGATGTGAGATTAGAACAAGTTGACAAGTACGTATATCTAGGTAGTCTATTCACTAACGACGGAAAAATAGATGGGGAATTAGATAGGCGCATAAATAAGGGTAAGCAGGTTATCGGTAGAGCAGGGTCCATCCTCACAAATAAAAACATATCAAAAAAAGCTAAAATGGCCATACATAATTCCATATTCGTACCAACTGTACTATATACGGTAGCGAGGCATGGACCTGTCAAGAAAAGGACAGGAGTAAAATCAACGCGATCGGCATGAAACCTCTGCGCATAATATGCGGAAAAACACTGATGGACAAAGTCCGAAACGAGATAATCCTCAAAGAATGTGGTACAGGAGACACGCTAGTTGACATATGGGAAAGAAATCAGTTAAGATGGTTCGGACATCTTGAAAGAATGAAAGATGAACGACTGACGAAGCAAGTATATAAAGGTAAAGTAAATGGCAGAATGCCCAGAGGTAGACCGCCGAAAAAATGGTTAGAATCTGTAAATGAGACACTAATAAAGGGGCATTATTTCTCAACTGCCCCAACTTTAAAAGTCATGTTCTTTGATTTTCTTTAAATTCGGGGCATATGTTCACCTACCCAATAGTACTTAATCGACAAATTTATAGACCACAAAAACCACCCCTCTCCAAGTGATGGGGGTGACATTTTCAACCCCAACGCCTGCACGGGTATTTTCAAAAGCTTGTAACTTCCTTTCTATTTTAGCGATTTAAAATTTTTATTAGGGTTTTCGAAAGGTTATTTCTTACTCTTTTCTTCTATTTTATTAACGAAAAAAACTAAACAAAATTTAAGCATTTTTTAAACAATTCAATTGTTTATTTAACTTTTTTAGCAATTTGGGGTATTTTTATTTTTTTTTAAATAGTCTTAAAAGGAAGCTTGACCTTTTGGCTTCAAAAAAGGTCCTAAGCAAAAAAATGGTCCAGTGAATAGTTTCCGAGATATAGGCCCCGATGTGAAGGCAGTCCTAATGCTCGTGCTCAGACGCAATCCTTTAGTAGTCCACATACTAGTTTTCAAGTCTAACATTCTTTCAACGCATTCATGTTCATTCAGAATGACATTAAATCAGCTAATAAACATTTTAGAATGTTTGTCGGCGGTTCAGAGTAAGTTTATATTATTTATTATTTGTTATAAAGAAATAAAAAATGCAAACTACCCTTTTCAGAAGTGATGTTGATTTTTCTCAGTATGAATGATTCCTTACTATTACAGTTCGTCAGTTTACGATAATTATTGATTATTAATGAATATTCCATGAATAAGTGCACAATTCAACCGTTGTTAACATATAAACAGTGCTTTTTCAAATGAATCAACTACAGAAAAATCATTAATTAACGCCTGTCGTCAGCCTACGATCTGTAAAATCATAGTTTCCAGAGTCTACCACGTGGAGGTGGCAGTGCGATTTTAGACTCCTTCGGGGTGCTTAATTTAAGTGAGTCCCCTCGCCTCTCACTATTCGGGGTGTTTAATTTTCATGAATCCTCTTGCCTCTCACCACACAGTGCTTTTTAATTGGTTCGCCATTTCTTCTCACCATTTTTCTTACTGCTTTTCTTTTCTTTTGAAGTACTCTCCCTATTCAAGGTACGTTTAGGTTTAGGAAAAATGTCACTCTTCTCTTCATAGGAAAATCGTTTAAGGTTCAGCTGTCCCTTATCATTAGGGGTGAAAGCATGGTACTTGAGAGTACCAGGTATTGTGACAGACTTACTGAATCGATCTGCTAATTCCACTGTCATTGCTGAATGATCATCCTCAGAACTGAAGAGTACAACTGTTTCCTTTAAATTTTCTCTGGCCCATTTATATAAATCATGAGCACTTAGAATCTGCTTATCTGCTGGACGCTGCAAGCTGGCTCTTGATGCAAGTCGCTTTAAATTTCCTCCGATTCCATCGCATGGTCCTTTTCCATGCGCAGTTGGATGGAAAGTCCAGTCTGCTGGAATTTCAAAGTCTTTTTTGTGGCACAGAAGGTTGGCGAAGTTATATTTATTTTTAAAATGCTGTGGTGCTCCATCTGTGATGTAATGAATCTTTACAAGTTGAAAATGCTTCTTAAGATATTCAATAATTAATTTTTGACAGAGATAAACAGCAACCGTGTCATGGTGTAAGTTATCGGAAATGATCGCCATGCTCACATGTTTTAATTCATTTTCCTCTTTGTAGTAGATAACTACTGTGAAAATGGATGCCTGATTATTATTCCAGTGAGAAGACTGGATAGCATTTTGAAAAACGTAAGCATAATTTTCCGCGAAATCAAACATGATTAAGAAAACTCCAACCAATAGAGTTATTTTGAGATTTTTGATGAACGATGCTTGCATCTTCGCATAAAACTCATGAGATTTTAAGTTTACAAGTTTTTCGCAGAGTTGTTCTATGAAGATATCGGTCTCAGCTACTTCAGTTACCAGATTGCTCCTATCTGCTTGTTGCCAAATTTGATATTTTAACTCAATGACGCAGTTCTCATCCAGAAGTTCAGTCAGGTGTTCCTTCAGGATATCAATGCCAGGACAATTTTCGCATTCGCTGAAATGACATGCAGGACTTGGATTAGTGCACATCATTAATTTTAAACAGTCGTGATAATCAATAAGTTTTCTATCTGAGTCTTCAGTCAGATGCTTTATATCAATTGCATCTAACATGAGATGCACATTTTCGTGATAAACACACACACAAACTGTGTTGGTACCACTTCCTCCGGCTAGAACGCAATGTCGAGGCCTAAGTTGTGCAAATTTTGAGAACCCAATTTTTATTTCCTCATTCTCTATTTTGAAACGGTCGTATAACTCTGACAGGTTGCCCAAGATAAGTCGTTTTTGCACATGCTCGCGAGTACCGTCTTCCTTTTTTATGGATACAAAATCCTTCTTCTCCGGCATTAATCGACTGTTCTCGTCATCTTCATAAAAACTAATCACTACTAATTCAATTCCTGGTGGCAGTTTTCTTCCTGGCTTGAGTCCAGGCAAAGCCAGTATTCCATGTTTTTGAAATAATTGGTCAGCTTTCCGGGCTTGACGTTCCGTTGCACCAAATTCTTCCATTACCTTTCTACGACTCCATGATTTAGGAGCAAGTGTGAGTAATGTTATTTTTTCGTCACCATCAGTACTCACCTTAAATTTTTGTATAATTTGTTGAAGAGTTTCTAGACCTGCTTTGTGATTTTGATCTCTACAACCACTATGTTCTATCGGAACAAATAGAAAATCTGGATCATCGCTGATTTCTTTTTCTATACAGTTGTCATCGACCTCACTGCCATAAACAACTTCTTCCATGCTGGATTCATTTGGAGGCACTTGTGAACTCAATTTCTTAAATTCTTTTCTACAAGGCTGGCAAATTTTAGCGTTGCTCGGCAATTGGGGAAATTTTAACCTCTGACTTACCGACAAACATCTTAAGTCTGGTGTTTTCCAATGCTTTTCCTTGCCAAAAGGATTGGCACAAAAATGACCCCAAGTTATTTTCGTTGACATTATTAATCATGAATTTTATTTGTAATCTTTTATTTTAAATGATGTATTTCCAAACAAGATAAAGTCCAAAAGAACGAAAGACCGTGCGTTGCAACAGTAATACCGAAATACCATGTAGATACTTGAATAAGACTCAGAGGAATATCCTTTTGGGTCAAAAGAATGCGTTTTGAAACAAATGAATTTTCCTCTCATATAATTGAAGGTTGAGAAGATTTTCATTTGTCTCAAAAAGAATCTTTTTGCAGCAAACACTATCCATTTGCGACAAACTTCACCTAATCTTGCAGCCAAATAAGTCTGTTTGTATAAAGGAGATGTTCAGTTGGTTCAAAACAATACAGGCAAGAGGACGATACTTTTCTTTCTTGACAACTTTTTTTCTGAGTGAAGTCGAAACATAATTTTAGCGATTGCGCGCAATAACAGCCTACTTGTATTTTTTGAAGTCACTTGTTTTTCACTTGTTTTTTGTACATAACTTCATGAAGAACAAATGAAAAACAAGTGACTTCTGAAAATAGAAGTAGGCTGTCATTACATCCAACCGCTCAATATCTTAACGTTTAGCTATGGTACCAGATTCATGAAAAATAGATCATTAAGCCATTGTGGAATTTTCAACTTGATGTAAATCAGCAATAACTAGTAGCCAGAACAACGAAAAAAGAATAAAAATTCTTTCTCCAGAGTTTTGGCTTCAGAATAAGTTAAAAAATTGGAAAACAAGTTATTAATAGAAATTCACCTAAATTTACAAAATCAAGGCCGAGTCTACGCGTTATAAGAGTTTCTAGGCACATATTCAGAAAAAAATTCGTTCATAAAATGAAATTTTTGGACGACTGTGTATAAAAAATTAATTAATATCGTGAACTGACGAACTGTAATAGTAAGGAATCATTCATACTGACAAAAATCAACATTACTTCTGAAAAGAGTAGTTTGCATTTTTTATTTGTTCATAACAAATAATAAATAATATAAACTTACTCTGAACCGCCGACAAACATTCTAAAATGTTTATTAGCTGATTTAATGTCATTCTGAATGAACATGAAAGCGTTGAAAGAATGTTAGACTTGAAAACTAGTATGTGGACTACTAAAGGATTGCGTCTGAGCACGAGCATTAGGACTGCCTTCACATCGGGGCCTATATCTCGGAAACTGTTCACTGGACCATTTTTTTGCTCAGGACCTTTTTTGAAGCCAAAAGGTTAAGCTTCCTTTTAAGACTATTTAAAAAAAAATAAAAATACCCCAAGTTGCTAAAAAAGTTAAATAAACAATTGAATTGTTTAAAAAATGCTTAAATTTTGTTTAGTTTTTTTCGTTAATAAAATAGAAGAAAAGAGTAATAAATAACCTTTCGAAAACCCTCATAAAAATTTTAAATCGCTAAAATAGAAAGGAAGTTACAAGCTTTTGAAAATAAACGTACAGGCGTTGGGGTTGAAAATGTCACCCCCATCACTTGGAGGGGGGTGGTTTTTGTGGTCTATAAATTTGTCGATTAAGTACTATCGGGTAGGTGAACATATTCCCCGAATTTGAAGAAAATCAAAGAACATGACTTTTAAAGTTGGGGCAGTTGAGAAATAATGCCCCTAAGAAGCCATAGAAATACAAGAGCCTGCATGAAAAAATGCATGGACGTGAATGAAGCTAGAGTAGTATGCCAGGACAGAAATGTGTGGCGACAAATAGTTTATAAACAGAGTGACAATAGAGTGAATGATGCCTGAAACAAAGACCTTGGATACTAATGGGCCCAAGTGGGGAACCATACATAACAATTTTGTGAGGCTCCTCAGTTGGGGTGATCGCTAGAGAGATTGATCAGCAACCTGGGTCGGAGCAGTGTTGCGGAGTGAACGTGTCATTTGAATAAATAACACGAAAACTCCAGATCAATCTAAAATATCTATACCATAACACATATACCTATATACCTATCTACCTTATACCATATAACGACCTACTTTACACCTATATACCTATCCCACTACTTTCCAACCGAGCAAGTCACGCCTACCCCGAAAGGGAAATGGCTTAATGGTATGATAATAATACATATATTTTGACAAAAAAATCTAGAGTGAATTAAACATATACTTTTTTTAAATTACAGAGTTGCTACAGGTCAGGCAATTCCAGAAAGTCAGGGAATGTCAGAGAAAACCTGACAGAGTTAGGGAATTTTCAATAAATTAAAAGTTGAAATCAATTTTATTATTATGGTTGAAAATCGCAAATATTTGGTGGAATCTGTTTTGGTTGGGGACTTAATATAATTTGATGAAAATTCATCTTTTTTCATTCAATTAAACTATTTTTTGTATGAAATTAAACCATTTTTTGTGGTTGAAATATATCACGTTTTTCGTTGAGGATTCATCTTTTTTGGTAGAAAATTTAACAACTCAGTTGGAAGTAAAACTACTTTGTTAAAAAATCATTTATTTGGTTGATGATTCATCATTTTAGTTGAAAAGCCTTTTTTTTGTTCAAAATTTAATTATTTTGTTGAAAATGATGTTTTCTAGATGAAAATTAATTGTTTTAACTGAAAACTTAACTCGTACATGTTTGGTTCAAAATTTATCTTCTCAAAATTCCAATATTTGGTTTAAAATTCCTGTATTTTATTGAAAATTCGATATTTGTGAGAAGATTTAATCTTCTTGGTGACTAATTCATCTTTTTGGTTGGAAATGAGAGTTTATCATTTAGAATTAATTTTTTTAACTGGAATATTCAATTACTGGATATTTAAAATTTGATCTTTTTGGTTAAAAATTCATTCCTTTGGTTGAAAATTTAACTTTTTTGCTGAAAATTCGTTTGTTTTTTGGTTAAACATTTATTTTACTAACTGAAATTCATCCTACTTTATTTTCGGCAGAAAATTTATCCTTTTAGTTCAAAATTCATGTATTTGGTTGAAAATTAAATTTTTTTTAGTTGAAGATTCATCATTTTAGTTGAAAATTCACTTAAACTATTCCATTTGTTGTGGATAATTTACGTTTTTTGATAGAAATTTAATCTTCTTGGTTGAAAATTATACTATTTCGTAGAAAATTTACTTTAATTTAATTGAAAATTAAATTTTTTACTGAAAATTTAACTATTTTATTTTTAGTTGAAAATTTATCTGTTTTCAGTGACAGTTAAACTACTTGTTGAAAATCCGTCTTTTTTTAGTACTCTCATTAGCTGAAATTTCATCTTTTTGGTTAAAAGTTCATTCCTTTGTTTGAAAATTTAACTGTTTTGTTGAAAATTAGTTTTTTTGGTTGAAAATGTATTTTAATAACTGAAAATGATCCTACTTTATTTTCGGTCGAAAATTTATCTTTTTAGTTTAAAATTCATGTATTTGGTTAAAAATTAATTTTTTTTAGTTTTTAATTTTAGATTGAAAAATCAACCATTTGGTAAAAATTTCATATTTTTGGTTCAAAATTCATCATTGTGATTAAAAATTAATTTCTTTGGTTGAAAATTCGTTTTTTTAGTAAAAAACTTAATTTTTCTACTTTTTGTTAGAAATACTTTTTTTTTTATTGAAAAATTTGATTTTTTTTTTTTTTTTTTTTGCAAATTCACTTTTCTAACTGAAAATTGAAATATTATATTTTTGGTTTGTAAATTTACCTTTTATAGTTTAAAATTGAATTATTTTGTTGAGAATTTATTTATTTTTTTGTTGAAAATTGATTGTGTTGACTGAAAATTCAATTTTTCTATTTTTGGTTAAAAAATAATTTTTTTAATGGAAAAAAATGTTTTGTTGAAAATTCGTTTTTTTT
>CAKNXH010058427.1:25844-36434 GCA_932178445.1 Andricus quercusramuli | reverse complement strand
TAACCAAATTTTTAAACCCAACATAAGAGTTTTCAACTAAAACAATGAATCTTCAACTGTTATAGTTCAATTTTTAAACAGAAAAATTAATTTTTACTGAAAATATAAAATTTAAACCAAAACTCAAATAATTAAATTTCAAGTTAAAAAAATTAATGTTTAACTATACAGATGAATTTCCAACTACAAATATGGAATTTTCAATTGAAGTTAAATTTTCAATAAAAAAATTACTCTCAACAACAAAAAAACTAAGTTAAAAAAAAATCGTTACATTTTCAAACAAAAGTGATCCACAGAAAAAACAAGTTTTCAATCGAACAGCTCACTTTTCAACCAAAGAAATAAATTTTTAATTAAAACGATAAATTTTCAACCAAAAACATTAATTTTTAGCAAAAGAGTTTAACTTTCAACGAAATAATTTTATTTTCAACCAAAAAGATGAATTCTCAACCATAGAGATTAATTTTCTACAAAAACGACGAATTTTCCACAAAGTACTTCAATTTTCAAACAACGAGTTTGAGTTTAATTCCAAGTGGAATTATATTTCTTGAATTTTGCTACGATCAGAAATAAATTCCCGGGGTTTTAATTAAATCCCCGGTTTCGCAGTCAAGTCGCCACCCTGATGAATTTTCAATAAAAACAAATTAAATTTATCTGTTTTCGGTGGAAATGTAACTATTTGTTGAAAATCCGTCCTTTTTATATGAAAGAGTACTATTGAAAATTCGTTTGTTTTTTGTTTAGAAATTTATTTTACTGGCTGAAAATTATCCTACTTTATTTCTGGTAGAACATTTATCGTTAAAAAATTATCTGTTTGGTAGAAAAATTAACTATTCTATTTTTCGTTAAGAATTCATTTCTTTCATTGAAAATAACTTTTCAGTTAAAAATTCGTTTTTTTTGTTGATAGAAAATTAACTTGTTTTGTGTTGAAAATTCATCATTGTGATTAAAAAAGAATTTCTTTGGTTAAAAATTCATTTCTTATTAGTTGGAAATTAAGTTTTTCAACTGAAGATATAACTATTCCATTCTCGGTTAAAAATGTATATTTTTAGTAGAAAATTAATTAATTCTGCCGAAAACTCGTTTTTTTTTTAAATTTACTCTTCTAACTGCAAATCCAAATATGTATTATATTTTTGGTTTGTAAAATCATCTTTTTTTGTTTAATATTGAATTATTTTGTTGAGCATTCATTTTTTTAAATTGATTTGTCTTAATTGAAAATTTAATTCTTCTGTGTTTGGTTAAAGAGTCATTTTTTTGTTATGAAAAAAATAGATTTTTTTGAAAATTCCGTTTTTTTTTTTGGTTGAATATTTATTTTTCTGACATTTTATCTATTCTAATCTTGGTTAAAAATTGATTTTTTCAGATGAAAATTCATCAACTTTGCTGAAATTTAATCTTTTTGGTTAAAAATTAATTCCTTTGATAGAAAATTCGTTTTTTTTTTATGATAGAAAATTCGTTTTTTGGATTGAAAAATCCACTATTTGGACAAAATTTCATATTTTTGGTTGAAAGTTCATCATTGTGATTAAAAAATAATTTCTTTGGTTGAAAATTCGTTTCTTTTTTGTTGAAAATTAATTTTTTTAACTGAAGCTATGACTATTTCATTTTCGCTTCAAAATTTATGTTTTTAGTTGAAAATGAATTCATTTTGCCGAAAACTCGTTTTTTTTTTAATTTTACATTTCTAACTGCAAATTGAAATCTGTATTATATTTTTAGTTTGTAAATTCATCTTTTTTAGTTTAATATTTAATTATTTTGTTAAAAATTTATTTATTTTTTTATGAAATTGATTTGTCTTAACTGAAAATTTAATTCTTCTTTTTTTGGTTAAAAAATCTTTTTTTTTTGGTGGGAAAAAAATATATATTATTTTTTGAAAATTCGTTTTTTTTTATTGAACATTTATTTTTCTGACATTTCAACTGTTCTAATCTTGGTTGAAAATTGATGTTGTTTCGATGAAAATTTATAAACTTTGTTGAAAATTAGTATTTTTGGTAATTAACTATTGAATTAATTATCAATTAACTATTTGGTTGAATATTCATTATTTTGGTTTAAGATTCATCATTTTAGTTAAAAATTCATTTCCTTCGTTGAAAATTTATCTTTTTGACTTAAAAACACAACTAAAAAGATTTTTAAATATATTCATAAACAAAATTTATTTTGCAATAATATTATCAATCTGCTAGATGTATGGTTGGTTTAATACCTAGAAGAATTTAGAAATTGTAATATTATAGTAACCCTGAATAAGGCACTGTTTAATGCGAATAATAAGTTTTCTATTACTTTGACTTCTTTTATCATTTAAATTTAGCGCCCTTTCCAATTTGAATCGATGCATTTCCCCGCGAAATTCAAATAATGTAATTATTATTAATAAAAGTAGAAAATACGATTGTTAAAATCCTAATTCAAAATGCTCTTAAACTCTTTAGAACACTGCATCTAAGGGAAGAAAACGCAAAAAAAGGGCAAGTTTCTTAAAAACAGGGTAAAAAAGAGTTCTTAAAAAAACGGGTAAAGAGGGGAAATTAAGGGAAAAGACTGTAAAGTCTGAAATGTCGATAAGAGACACATTACCCGTCGGAACATTGAAGACTTTGCCTATCACTCTGGCGAACGGAAGTGAACTGTTTAAATGTGTTTGTTTAGCAGCTTTTATAATCCTACGAGCCACTGGTTTTCGCTGATGGTGGCGCCCAGATGCAAATGCATCCATCATAGAATACCAAAATATCGACGCGCAAGAGAGGCCTCGAAATCAGGGAATTGAATGTAAATTCTAAAGCCATGCATCCGAGGTTGACCGAACACCATGGTGTCATGTCCTACTGGATACTGGTCGATATAGATTATTATAGAGCCACATATATGGAGCCACATGGTGGTTGGACGAGTCTTTTGAATTTGCAGACCGCCGGAGCGAGTAATGCCTAGGCTACTTTTGCCCCTTTGGCTCTCGCGATCTCAAAACCTTCATTCGAATAGAATAGCACCCCAAAGCCACAACCCGACCGACCCTCGCCGATAGCCTCGCCGGCTTGGGAAATCGGCCAAGATCGAGAGGACATCGATCCAATCGTGTCCTTCGACTGGAAAAGCAGTGAGACTGAAAAATCACAATGTTGCAATTCCCAGGTGAGCGATGAAACTCACGTCAGTTACTTGTGCCAATTACGGACTCTTGCCACAAAACATTTGCCGGCAAATCTCACTGGTCAGGAGATAATCAAATAGAAGCAAAAAATACCAATCAAAGTGAAGAAAAGAAGAGGATGATACTCGGTATTGGTATTGGGGATTTAAACATTCCATGCGACACTGTCGGCCCTAACGCGAACTAACCAATATGGCCGTCGATGGCATATGAAATACTTGTAAAACATCACGAAAAGCGGAAAAAACATAGCGTTTAACTATAATAATTGTCCAACTGAATAAATCAGTGCTGTAATAAGTAGTTCTGATGAGCAAAATATTTCCGACTTGCTAATTATTTGCTTTAATAGTGGAATTTGCACGTGAATATCGAAAAACAAGAAGTTTCGGAGGTTGATGCGTCAGTGGCTGTGACTCAAAACAGAATGAAAACCTCAATTTCAGTTTCCATAAAGTGCTAAAGCTTAGAATTGTTGAAATAAAACTTGATTGGCCAATCAAGTTCAAGCAGTCCCCACCATGGGGCACTCTGGCCAATCACAGGCATCGTAGAGAATACATATATAAGAACAACATAACCTGAAACTTCAGTTTCAGGTCAGCCCTGAAGAAGTGAACTGCAATGTTCACGAAACGTCGGCAACATTCATAGTTTCGCACACGATTGAAACCCGAAAAATCTTTAAATTTTAAATTCTAAAATTTTAAATTTAAATTTATTATAAGAAGAAACTTATTTGGAAAAATTGAAGTTGTAGATAAACACAGTCAGTGGTTGAGAAATTTGAATGTGAAAGATTCTAACGTCAAGAATCTACTTGTCTGCTCCTTGCATTTCAATGAAAATGATTACTGGTTTCCACGTTTGTATACTAAATATTAATTGAATCAATAATATCTAATATTATTATTTAACGAAAATGTAACTGTTATGATGTAATTTTTTTAAATGGTTCACAGAGCTGGACGCAATTCAGCTGGTAGAATTCATATATTCTACACGCAAATTTTTATTGCAATTCCTAACGACACTATTAATTATTAACTTTCCTGTTATTTCGTGTGGTTCTGAAGTCAAAACACTGGTTTGAAGGCACAATGAATATATTTCAACTTTTTCGTGATTTTTTGTGGTAGACCCGCACATTACAATCATGCCTGAATTAAGAATATTTTGGCCTTCGATCATATTTCGGGATGCTGGTGTAGCTCTTGCGTAACTACACAAACTATCAAAGTCCAAGAATACCATTTTCTAAACTTAAACACACTTTTCAATCAAATTATTGCTACTACTCCATGTCATCCATACATATTCATATGGCTCCGGCGGCCGTGTTTATATGACACCGCAGCACCCCTTTTGGCGCGGTGGATGTTTTCATTCCCAATTAGGTATTCTCACTTCATAATCAGCTAACTTCACTTCGTTGACTGCTGAGGGGAAAACAATGGATCAAATGCATGGGATTCGCTCCATTTTTGCACTATTTTGTTGATATATTCGTAAAAACTAATTTTTTCTATATAAATTTATTAGAAGAATAGTTTATATTTTTTAAGAACTATTCAATGACATAATAAAATAGTAATAATTATTATTCATTATGAAGATATTACCAAAATGAAGTTTTGTCCCAAGTATTTGATCTATTGTTTTCCCCTCAGCACTCAACGAAGTGAAGTTAGCTGGTGGTTGAAGTGAAAATACCTAATAGCACAAAATTCGGGTGACAGCCTATTCCGCCCCAGCTACCTGCGTACGGTTCCCCCACTACTCGGCTTCATTTACTCCCGCTCACCAGTTTTAACCGAAACTGGTGAGCGGGGAGCCATTTCTACAATAATGAGGTCAAAAATGCGGAATATAAATTTTTTTTATAAATATAATATTCGAAATCTGCGATTTATAGCGATTCCAACGATATTTTATTTGACTTCAAAAGTTGAGAATTAAAGAATACATGTTCAAGTTCATGTACAATTTTATGGACAATTATTCAGTTTATTTTACTTAAATCCACTGTAGTAGCTTTATTGTATTGGTGCAATATTTTACTTAACTTGGGAAATTCCGGAAGCAAACGAACAAAAGTAAACAACAAAACATTTGCCGCCAAATCTCGCTGGTCAGGAGATAATCAAATAAAAGCAAAAACGATCAATTAAAGTGAAGAAAGGTATGATACTCGGTATAGCACAAAATTCGGGTGATGGCCAATTCCGCCCCGGGTACCTGCGTACTATTCCCCCACTCCTCGGCTTCATTTACTCCCGCTCACCAGTTTTCACCGAAACTGGTGAGCGGGGAGCCATTTCTACAATAATAAGGACTGAAATACGTAATATTACATTTTTTACATTTAGTTCTTGGTATTTTATAAATATAATATTCGAACTCTGCGAATTGTAGCGATTTCAACGATATTTTATTTGATTTAAAAAGTTGAAAATTAAAGAATAAATGTTCGAATTATGAGAAATTGTATGGAAAATTTTTCAGTTTATTTTACTTGAATCCACTGCAGCAGCTTTAATTTATTGGTGAAATATTTTACTTAATTTGGGAAATTTCGAAAGCTAAAATTTGGATTTGAAAACTTATTAACTAAAATCCCAAAAGTATGAATAGTATCATTCCTAGCTTAATTTGGAGACTGATTAACAAACAACTGAAAATAGTATTTTAACACAAAAAAGCATAATTTTTTATTTAGTAAGTGTAAGCAAATTTTTTAACTGAATTCGGGCAAATTTTGAAAATAATTAATCTTCCTTTAGAAAATAATATATCTGATATTACCAGCTCCAGACGTTTTACTACTAATTTTCAAATAACAAAAAAAAAAAGAATTATCAACCAAAAAAGATTTTTCAGCCATTAAAGAAAAAAAAACCTCAGCCGCTTTTTGGAACTTCGGCAAAATTAAAAAATTGCTTCAAAATCTTCCAGATCCTATTTTGAAAATTTTGTGATTTTTTAAAAATATTTATTTAAATGAATTTAAGAAAACTCATCTTTAATTTTCCTACGAATTTTGATGAAAAAATGTATTCTTTTAAATCCTTTCAAATTGCTCAGAAAGCTTTTAAATTTTATGTTCAGAATCTTCAAAAATGTACGTTTTGTTTTAAATGTTTTGAAATCTTTTCAAGTTTTAAATTATTTTGGAATTTTTTCATAATTTCTAAATATATTTTAAACTTACTCGAATTTTTTTCCAAATTAATAATTCACTAAAAATTTTTTTCAGTTTTTAATGAAAGACACTTTTTTCGGGTTGAAAATTAATAATTTTTGACCGAAATTTCAACTATTCCAGGTTTGGTTGAAAATTAATTTCTTTGGTTGAAAATTCCTTAATTTTAAATATTTTTGTGATAATTCATGTATTTTGTTACAAATTAATCTTTTTGGGTCGAAAATTAATCTTTTCGGTTGAAAATTCGTTTTTATTTAGTTAAAAATAAATTTTTCAACTGCAAATGTAACTATTCAATTGTTGCTTAACAATTTATCTTGTTCAGTTAAAAATTCAATTATTTTGGTGGAAAATTAATATTTTTGTGTTTAAAATTAAACTTTTTTGTTCAAAACTCATATCTTTTGGTTGAAAACTAAACTGTTTTGTCAGAAATTCATCTTTTTGGATTGAAAATTTAACATTTTGACTGAGATTTTTTTTCTTTATTGACTGCAAAATCTTTCTTGGTTAAAAATTCAACTCCTTTTTTGAAAATTCCCACATTTTGCTTCTAATTTTCAAACCAAAATTAAAGGAATTTTCAACCAAGAAAGATTTTTCAGTCATTAGAGAAAAAAAACTCAGCCAAAATGTTGAATTGAAGGATCAAATAAATTAAAAAATTTTAAAATTATATAACTTTGAGTTATTTTAAGCTAGAAACATTAATTTATGTATCAAAATTTTTTCTAAAATATTTTCTAAATATTCTCTTAAAATTTTGTTTAAAAAAATCATTAAAAAATTTCAAGGAATCTAATGCAAATTTTCTTATTGTCTTGGAACTCGAATTTTTCCTTCAATTTTTTGATACTTCGGCAAAGTTAAAAAATTGCTTCAAAATCTTCCAGATCCTATTTTGAAAATTTTGTGCTTTTTTGAAAATATTTTTAAAAATAAATTTTAAAAAACTCATTTTTAGTTTTCTTAAGAATTTTGCTAAAACTTCTAAATATATCTTAAACTTAATCGAATTCTTTCCAAATTAATAAATAACTAAACCCTTTTTTACTTTTCATTGAAAATAACGTTTTTTTAGTTGAATTTTTAACAAAAACAAAAAAAAGGAAGTTTCAAACAGGAGAATTAGTTTTTTACCAAAAAAAAAAAAAAAATAAACAAACAAAGTTTCCACTAAAAAAGATCAATTTTCTACAAAAAATGGAAAAGTTACATTTTCAGTGTGAAAAAATAATTTGAACAAAAAACATATATTTAATTATTAACAAATAAGTTAAACTTATACCCAAGTAGTTGAATTTTAAATTAAAAATATGAATTCTCAACAAAAAATGTAATATTTGAAATAACAATCAAATAAGGTTATTTTTCAACTAAACAGTTGCATTTTTATAAACAAAGGATGAAATTTCTACTAAAACCAATAAATTTTTCATCAAATAAAATGAATTTTCACAAAAATAGTTACATTTTCATCACCAAAATATGAATTTTCAATCAAAAGTTAATTTTCTATCAAAATAGTTTAATTTTAAATCAAAAAGGATGATTTTTAATTGTTCAATTTTCAACTAATCAAAACAATTTTTAACTAAAAAATGATCTTCAGGAGGAAACTGTATAAAAAAGAAATAGAAATGCAAGGCAAATAAATTACTGAAAAGAATCAGGGCGGACACAAAACTTCGTTTGCAAAATTCCCTGATTTTTCCCTGATCAATTTTTCATTTCTTCTGATCACTATTACTTAAAAATTTCCAATTTTTTCCCCTTGACATTTATTTGAAGTGGCCTTTATATAAATTCCTAACTTGCGAAAAAAATTTCCAAATCCCTGACTTTTCCTTGATTTTCAGGTTTTCCCTAACCTATGGCCACCCAGAAAAGTCCATGAATTTGATGAATAAATAAAAAATATATATCACTGCTTATTTTATAATTGTATAATTTATATGTTATAATCGATTATTATTTAAATTGATATTACAATTATTATTAAAAAATTAACCAAGTTCGAAAAAGTTCCCTGACTTTTCCCTGACTGAGAAAATTCCGGGGATCTCATATCTTTTTGGTCTTAACTTGTATGTCATTTTATTTCCGGGTCTTGAGAATCTAAAATCCCACTGGTCCACTCCACCCCTGTTTTAGCTACTTCAGCATCATTTTTTTCTTCGTTATTGGTCTCATGAGTCCTTGTAATACTGAATCTTCATCATTCTTATAGGGGACAGATAAGCCGCCACGTATCACGGACTAAATTAATTTTATTTATGGGATCAGGGCTATCAAAAAGATATAGATATGTAATAACTAAACATTAATTTTCCTAAATCCTATTCCATAAACGACAAGTTACACGTATTATATCAAGCATCCTAAAACTATTTCAAAGAAATGATAATATATATACATATTATATATTATATATATTATATATATATATATATATATAATATATATATTATATATATATATATTATATATTATTATTATTTCTTCGAAATAGTTTTGGGACGCTTGATATAAGGGCAATTGTCAAATTGAAGGCAAACGTGAAGTCCCAGTATTATAAAATTAACTTAGAAACTCGGAATGATTTTTTTTTAAATTGATAAATACTTATTATGATCCTCTACAAAATGGTAAGTTTTTTTAAAATTCTGTTCCTATTGACTTTAATTAAATATATGAGCACCCCAAACGTCATTACCGTACGGCGTCCCAACCACACTTTGCACAACGATAAACTGATTTTCTACATTTTTTTAAATAGTAACCTGAAAAACGCTTAACGTATCAAGTTTGTGATCATCAGATGAACATAAATTTAATGTATGCACATTTTTTAAGTCTAATAAATAATATTGTAAAAATCTTAAAGTCTGTCCCTCGATTTTTGTCATTTCAGACGTCATTACCGTACGTCTTTTTTTCTAGTAAAACATTGTAGTTACAGTTGAGTAATGAATATAGAAATATTAAGCGTATCGTTTAATACAAGATTCTATAAAATTGAGCTCAAAATATTTACTCTTTTTTTTGTGAATCTGATATTAAAACTGAAAAGTGCATTTTGACAACAAAAACGTCATTCCCGTACGTGCGTTAAAAACCAGTTTCGGAGAGAAAAAAAGATTATAAAAACGATTCCGTTACTTGCTCAGAAGTGTTTCCTTTCATAAGTAGGTGACTTTTTATGATTAAAATTTGTTATTTTTTTATAAATATTAAAAAAGGATAAACTTCATCATTTTTCTAGCATCATTACCGTACGGTACAATAGAAGAGCCTACGACTGCTTATATATGTGTGCGCATGGTAGATTTCTTATTACAGCTTGAAATCGTTGAAATCTTCTCAAACTTGTTGAAATCGTTTAAAATCTTTCTGATCTTTTGAAATATTTGAAATTCTTATGAATTCTTTTAAATATTTGCGAAATCTTTCTGAACACTTTTGTCTTGGTTTGAAATCATTGAAGTATTCAAAATCTTTGAAATGTTTTGAAATCTGGTGTACTGCACCCATGTTGAAATCTTCAAAATTCTTGAAATAGTTTGAAATCCTTATGAACTCTTTTAAATATTTGTGGAATATTTTCTGAAATCTTTTGTAATTGTTTAAAATCAGTGGGATATTTGAAATCTTTGTGAAATCATTTGAAATCTTCTAAAAAAATATAAACCTTAGAAATTCTTGAAATCTTTTGAAATTCTTATGAATTCTTCTAAATATTTGTAAAATCTTTTTTGAAATATTTTGTATTTGTTTAAAATCATTGAAATATTTGAAATCTTTGTGAAATCTTTTGAAATCTTCTAAAAAAATGTAAATCTTTGAAATTCTTGAAATCTTTTGAAATTCTCATGAATTCTTTTAAATATTTGTGAAATCTTTTTTTTAAATATTTTGTATTTGTTTAAAATCATTGGAATATTTGAAATCTTTGTGAAATCTTTTGAAATCTTGTTAAAAAATTTAAAATTGTTAAACATCTTTGAAATTCTTGAAATCTTTTGAAATCCTAATGAATTCTTTGAAATATTTTAAATCTTTGTGAAATCTTTTGAAATATTCTACAAAACTTTGAAATCGTTAAAAATCTTTGAAATGTTTTGAAATCAGGTATACTGCATTCTTTTTGAAATCTTTGAAATTCTGAAATCTTTTGTAT
>CAKNXH010058426.1:6821-75995 GCA_932178445.1 Andricus quercusramuli | reverse complement strand
TATATTTAATAATGTCCACTCTCAAACTGTCACATATTCTTCATTTTGTTTGAAAATCGACCATATAGGTGAGTCGACTCTGTTTTCGGGCACATTTTGTCCGTTTTGACTCACGTCCGCACGGCCAATTTTCGATGTTATTGTTGACTTTATTTCGTTTTGGTAATATATTTAATAATGTCCATTTTCAAACTGTCACATAATATTCATTTTATATGAAAATCGTACGTATAGGTGAGTCGACTCTGTTTTCGGGCACATTTTGTCCGTTTTGACTCACGTCCGCACGGCCAATTTTCGATGTTATTGTTGACTTTATTTCGTTTTGGTAATATATTTAATAATGTCCATTTTCGAACTGTCACATATTCTTCATTTTATATGAAAATCGTACGTATATGTGAATCGATTCTGTTTCAGGGCACATTTTGTCCGTTTTGACCCCCGTCCGCGCGACCAATTTTCGATTTTATTTCGTTTTGGTAATATATTTAATAATTTCCACTTTCAAACTGTCACATATTCTTCATTTTGTTTGAAAATCGACCGTATACGTGAGTCGACTCTGTTTCCGGGCACATTTTGTCCGTTTTGACCCACGTCCGCGCGACCAATTTTCGATTTTATTTCGTTTTGGTAATATATTTAATATTGTCCACTTTCAAACTGTCACATATTCTTAATATTACATTAAAATCGACCTACAAGTGAATTGGCACGATTTCCGGGTACATTTGGTACGAGTTGACACTTTTTGGGTTATGGAACAGTAATTTGGAACATTGTGTGTACATCTTACGGATAATGCGCATCGAAATGGAAATAAAAAAAAAAACAGTCAAGTTAGTTTTTTGTGTGAAAATTTAACATTTTTGGAAAAAAACTTGTTTTTGCTCCCATTTTTTTTTAAAGCGAAATTCGAAAAACCGAAAGTGCCAATGTCCTTTATAAACATCTTCCCACAGCAATATGCAAAAAAATATAAAAAATTGAAAGTCAATGATAATATATAATAGATATTGTTTTTGACATACTTCAGACCAAATAAAAAAGGAGGTTAGTTGTTGAATCCTTTATTCTGCAGCCAACGTTTCGAAAACATAATGTTTTCCTCTTCAGGACAAATAAAATTTGACAATGGCAATATAATAAATTATGTCAAAACATAATATTAGTTAGATTAATGATGAATTGAAAGACGGAAAAATGAGTGAAACCGTCACCGGTAGATCGAACTTCAGCCCAGTGCATATCCAATCACCTATAAGTTATTTTTTGCAACGCCCGTCCGAAAAAGTTGTTAGGTGGCGGTTACGAAAAACACCAATTTTATATTGCATAGAGTGGAGTAAAGAATTTTTTTTAAAAAGAGAATTAAAAAAAAATGTTTGAAAAAAAAAATGTTATATGTTTGAAAAAAAAATGTTGTGCAAAAAAAGTTGTGAAACAAAAATTTGGTGGAAAAAAATTTTTGAAACAAAAATTTTGTGGAAAAAAATTTGTGGAAAAAAATGTTGTGAAAAAGATTGTTAAAAAAAAAGTTTCGTGAAAACAAATTTTGAAACAGAAAAATTTGTTGAAAAAAATTTGTTGGAAAAAAAAGTTTTTGGAAAAATATTGGCATTCATGTTCTTTTGCCCGGGATTTGCGGGGGGGGGGGGGGGGGCTACGAAACCCTAAAAACAAAACTTCAATTATTGAAAGATTTGTTCAAGTTAAATCTAAATTTATTTCAAGAAGATACCAACGCTAGTGTTTAAAGTTACCTATGCCAGTGTCTGAAGTACCTCATCTCGAAAGTGCGCATGCGCTGCTTTTTCACCAGTGCCTAAAGTAAGCCATCTTCAAACTGCGCATACGCGAAAATTATTTCCCACACAGTCTGCTCAATAAGGTCCTTTAAGCATCATTTAGAAGGATGAAAACGTAAACTTTTGAGCTGGGTGTTGCAAAAATGAAATTTTTAATTTCTCATTATTTTTTTGTGCGATCAAAATTTGAATTTTTGATTTTTTTTTTAAATTCAACACGTTATTATGAAAATATTGTAAGGTGTTCATAAAACAACGTTTTTCTCCTCTTGACTTTTTTCATATCGTTCGTTTTTAGGCTTAAAATGTTCATTTTCGTTTGTTTTTTGGAATTTTGAAAATGCTATAGCTCTGGTAATTTTTTTTTATGAGAAAGAGTCATTATGATATTTTGTTCCTCTTTTCGCGTACTACTAATAACCGTACATAGAATTTTCTAATCTTTGAAAAAAGTGGTCTCAACAATTTTCAAAATGTGCTTACTTTTTGAATTTTTATTCGAAATAGCTGGCTAACGAACTCGTTATTTCTTTTTAGGCCATAAAAAAGTGTGTCAAAGGACAATCCAATCTGATCAACCTTACGAAAGTTATCGTGCCTATACGATACTACAGACAGACAGACACCTTCGTAAAAATCGTTGTTTGTGACTCAGGAGGTCTCAAAACGTGGAGATTTGATGAAAACCGACAATGTAAAGTTTTACATAAAACTAATACCTTCTCATTAGAATGAGAATGTAAAAAACTATTATAAACTATGATTCTCCATATTCCATCTATTTTAACTAAAAAATGTCGACTGGCTGTGGGGCAAACTCTCACCTAACGCTGGTGTCTTGACGGATCGTAGTCTACGCGGAAAAAAATCGATCGTGCCGGCAAATTAAAAAATTCAGCAGTTTCTTGATTATTATTTCAATTTCACTTGCTCACAATTCGCTCGACTCCCGGAATGCTGGATGTTTTTGTGCACGAATTATGCAGAAAAAGATGTGGTATTAAATTGTCAATGTTGTTATGTATTTTGAGAGTTCAAATTCAAAACATTATTTTCAAGTGATCAGGGGCCTTCCTCCTCAAGCAAAATAATTCTATATCTCCTTTTTGCATCCCGCACCTTAATGCTATACATTGTTGAACTATCTTAGGGGCTTCTTTTGTAAGCCAAACTATAGAGTTTATACTAATAAACATTCAATTTTAAGTAATTTCAATGAAAACATATTCATGAACCCAAGAACGGAATTAAAAATTAGAATTTTTTAAAATGAAGGGCACATCTTTTTTTAATTTACGAATTAAAATACTTTGGAGGCATTCCCAAAACATATATCAAGAGAAAAACGGGGATGCGCAACCACTTTCCGATCAACATTGATTCAAGCTGAGCGTATTTTAAAAAGTTTTTGAAAATCCGATAACTTGTTAAACTTGTTAAAATGTAGGTATCACATAGCCTTAAATTGACGTATGTAAGTATCACATGGCGTTAAATATTGAATAAACAAATCATTTGAATCTAATCAAACTACATTTGTATACATTTTGAATGAATAAAAAAAATTATTACCCAAAAAAGCATTCATATTTCAGAAAAGTTAAACTATTTATCTCGCGCTTCGCGCTCGGTCTTTGTATTTCCCCCACATTTGTGCACAGAACTTTCAAAATTGAAAGTCAAATCATCAACAACTATAATTTGGTGATTGTGAATTCTCTCTTGTTAAAGCTCCTTCGGCTTTAACGAATACATTCTCATCACGTACCTCGTGCTTCGAACTCGATTTTGTGCAAAATGCGAAATTTTCTACATTATATGTTAAACATTATTATATCGAATGTATGTTACATTTATTTATGTACGTCGGCCTGTGATTGCTTATTTAGATATTGCAAAATAAAGAACACATTGTATTTATCACGATTACTCTAATATTTGTTCCTGATTTTAATTGCATTTAATTTTATCATCAGCCACCATGAAAACTGTGTATCATTTCAATAAATGTATATTATTACAATTCATAATATGCATTGATATTAAAAACAGACTTTCTTTGCCTTGTTTTTATAATTGAAAAAAAGTGCGCACCCTATGAAAGAACAATTTTGTTTTTTAAATTCAGGCTGAAGAGAACTTCATTTTACCATAAATAATTTTCGCAAAAATGCTAGAAAAAGATTCGTAATCAAAAAATGAGATTCAAAAACAATCTAACTTTGCGGCTCATTAGAGACAAAAATAACATGATGAAAAAAAAAGGAAAAAAGGGAAAAAGTCAAACAAAAACCAGCTTCTCACTTTTTCCTTTTTCCGTCCTTTTTATACTACGAGGGAACCAACATGTTTCGAGGTCAATTTGAACCTCCTCATCAGGGATTATTTATAGGGATGAATAGGGTATGAATAATTAATATACCTGTAAAGAAAGAAATTTGTTCATTGAGTGTGACATATAAATTAATTAAGTTCAATGTAAACAAAATTTTTTATTGAGAAATTGATTGTTTAATAGATTGGAATTCTTTTTATTATCTAGTCAAAGAAAATTACTTTAACCAATTAATTACTCTATCCCATACTTTGTCATATCTTGAGGGGTTCCTTCTTATAAATTTGATGGCTTTGTTATCTTCTCTCTTTATAAATAAAATTTCCATAAATTCTCTGTTTTTCTGGTTTTTTCATGATAAAGAATTTTAATATCATTCCAATTAAAATCAAGAACATGTGTAATCTTATGTTTTTAAAGGACTGAGTGATACCTAGAACTTCTGTGAAAATTATTTTAATGTTCATTTTTTCTAATTCTAAGTTACCTTTTTATCTGTCCTATATAACTTGCATTGCAATCATTACAATTTTACAATAATATTGCTCTTAAAAGGAACTCTATAAATAGTATGTAAACCTAATTGTCCCAACATTGATTTCAAAATCTTTGAAACTTTACCAAAGTGTGGAAGAACAACAGTGTTGAATGTATTATAATCATCTCTGTTTATTATATTTTGATCATTATTTTTGTTTTTGATATAATTAATTCTGTTATTCTGCGTATGTTTTTCAATGGATTTAAAAAGGTAATGGTTAAGAAAAAGAATTTGTTTGCATAGTTCGATATTTTTCTCATTGAATACTGGATGTGATAATTCAAGGGCTATATCAATCAAATTTTTAATGATTCCTATCTTATTCTAAATAGAGTGATTTGAGAGAAAACTAAGTGTTCTACCTGAACAAATCTTTTTTCGATGCCAGTCAGTAATAATATGTCTTTCATCTGTTTTAATTAAAGTCAAATCTAGAAAATTAAATTTTCCTTCAGTTTCAATTTCAACCGTAAACTGTAATCTTGGGTGTATACTGTTAAAAGCATTAAGAAGAATGTTAACATTATTTTTATGCACACTAGGTACTGAATAATCAACATATCTTGCATAAAAATCAATTTTTTGGAAAACTTCATTCTCTAAGTCCTACATAACAATTTCAGCTAAAATAGGTGAAAAAACTGATCCAATAGGAATTCTAAACTTTTGTTTATAAAAATTATTATCAAATTTGAAATATTCACAGTGAAAATCAAACCTTACAATTTAATTTGATTTACTTTCAGGATTGCCTCAAATTCACTAGGTAACTTAACCCTCAAACGGCACACTAGTGCGAATTCGCACCAGCAAAAATTTCAAAGCGCTGATATTTTTTCTAAAACTATTTTCAAGGTCTCTCACCGCAACGTTAAATATGTCCATACACCCACAAATACATGACGCGTAAACAGATAGTCATCCGCCTGCGAGCAGCCGAGTGAGACAATATAAAAGTTTCAAGTGGTGCAAATTCGCACTAGTGTGCCGTTAGAAGGTGCCAAGTCGAGTTTTATGAAAAATTGTAAAACGTTGTTTCTGTGCCTGAAACAAGATCTTTCATAAAAAGGTAAGTTAATTTGTTTATAAATATGTCTATGAACAAAAAGAAAGATTATAAACAATAATAAATAACATTTCATGAACCAGTGAAAATATTGCACGAAAAGCACAAAGTTTACAATTACTCGCTATTGTTAGACTTTAAATTGATATGATGATATTTTTTCAACCATTTTTGTTATATTAAGAATGGCGGAGTAAGGACGTCGTTACAGTTTGGGAAGTTCTAGGACTGTTCTGCAGGCACTAGCAGAAGAGTCTGAAGACGATGTGCGTCGATCACAGAGCTTCTGTCTGCGTTGACTGCATTGGTCTTAATGAATAATGTTCAATGATGATTGTCATAAGAGTAATAGTTTCACAATATAATAATGTTAATTTTTTCTAAAAATAGGTAGTAAAACTTTTTCTTTTCTCTAAATATTCTATGTACTTTTACTCTTTCCTAACAAACCCTCACGTCGCACATCACCGCCCTGACACAATTCACTGATCAATGTTTTTACCAATCAGTCACATGGAGAGCTTCCCAAAGTTATAATAAAATGAATTCTTTCAAACTTTGACACAAAAACACTATTTATACAATAATATGCTTGTATACTACAAAAATAACAATGTGTGCTGTCCTGCACTCGTGATATACTTCATACAAAAATACCGAAAATCTGACACATCTGGAAAAATACTTAATCTAATTTTATCGGATTGGCATATTTTTTTCATGAAAGAACATCTATTTAAATAAAGAATCGCGTTAGTTACATTTCAATACCTTTAATTTTGAAAAAATTATGTTTTTTTGTTGAAAATGTCTATTTTTCAAGAAAGCCTTTTTTTAATAACAATTTTGTGATGAGTTGATATAATTTTCGATAAATTCAAGTTGCCCCAACGGATTGGGTGAGAAATTTTACCCCAAAATCATATATTTATACGCAGATTTTGGAAATTATTTTCATATTAAAATGTTCAGCTGAAATAAGAAAATCCCAATTCGCACTAGTGTGCCGTTTACGTATGCTGGTTTGAAGTGTGCCGTTTGAGGGTTAATTTATGATATTGAGGTAAATGTAAAGTCAGTCTGTCTTGGCGGATAGTGAAGTATGATCGAAAAAAAAAAAGCATTTGCTTTTTTGAATTCAGTCCAGCGAAGACGTAAATTCATGTTGATCGCCGTACTGTCTGTCTACGTCAATCTCCGCATTCTAGATCTTACTTTACGAACCAAAGATGGCGCACATTTTTCAGCAAAGCTACAGAGGGTCCAGAGACAGTGTGGCAACCTAGTGTCATTTTTACTGATTGGCTCCGCCATTTTACGTCAACTTCCGCCACATATAGATATACTTAGTATACCTTGGTAGCGGAGGCGCGTAGTGTGCAGTATACATTGATGTAAACATCATGATTGTGTTTTAAGCATTTTATGCAGTTAAGATGTACAGAATCGCCAGGTAAATAGTTATTAATAATTTTTTTATGGTTAAATATACAAGTAGTTGAAGAAAACATTCTTAAGTTGGTGTGCGAGTTGTGAATCATTGTCATCAACTATTTAACGTGAAATTTATACTGTTTTATATTTATAATTTATACTGTGAAATATTGATTAAACATATTCCAGCTTTGTTCTTAATTGTTTACCCACTACAAAAAATATTTGTAAAATAATAAAAACTGTATTTTCACTGAGCAAATCATCCATTTCAATTCGCAGATTTATATTTAAAAAAAAAATCATATTTCTTTTAAATTTATTGCTTTTTTAATAATTTCATAAAATAAAATATGATGCACAAAGTGCGTGGGTTTCTTATTTTAATTTTCTAATATATTGAAGTGAAGATACTCTCGGGTATCGGGATTAAAGTTTTTGTTTTTTTATTTATTTTATAAAATAAAAAATGATATAGATTCGTTTTTTTTTATTTTCAAATTTATTAAAATAAAGCAGAAATCCACGTGGGTGTGTTGTGGGTTTATTATTTAAATTTTTCAAACTAAATTAAAATACCGCCAGGTATGTAAGAGTTGAGGGTTATGTTTTATTTATTAATTTAAATAAATCAGCTTTTCCCGGGTGCGTGGGTTAATAGCTTCTTGTTCTATTTATTTATTTCAATAAATTAACTGTCCCCTGGATGTATGGGTTGATAGCTTGTAAATTTATTTACTTCAATAAATGTATAGTTTTATTGATTTCATTTTACAGGATCTGCGTTTGTGTAATTTTAAAAATCGCGCCGACCTCAGTAAACCAGACCGTAAAATGGCGGTTTCCGGCTAAGTTGCCACACTGTCTCTGGACCCTCTGTAAGCAAAGCGTGCGGACTTTAAGTTTTCGGGCTCACGCTGACCTTACCGCCGTTGCGTTCTTCTTTTGATGACACCCTGAATTCCGTCGCTATATGGACGGACTTTAAGATTTTCTTTTTACTGTGTACCGAATCAAAAACATATTTTATAGCATCAAGAAATTGTTTTTTGTTGTTGTAATTTTGGTATTAATTTCAATCAAATCCCAACGTTTTTGTATGGAAATTTCATCACTTTCATAAGGGATATTTGGAAACATCACTATTAGAAAAATCTGTACTGGATTTAGTATACATTTAATGGAAGCAAGAATGCATAACATGAAATTAAATTTAATATACCAGCGTACAGTAAATTTAGTATATACATATAGTGAATTTAGTATGCACGTACATGGAATTTAGTATACGGGTATACTAAATTCAATTTACATGATGTATACGAAATTTAGTATACACTGTTAAAGGTATTTGCAATTTTAATATACATTTGTATATTAAATATAAAACCTGGGTATACGAAATCGCCATTAAGACACTATATTAAATTTCATATACCGCAAATTGATCATTTATCAGAAAAGTCAGATATTTGCACTTTACAAAAATTACAAACAATTTTGGCAGCAATTTTTAATTATAAATAATCAAACATAATATTTCCTCCTTGATTAATATAAGTTATACTGGTTTTGTAAGAGAAAAGTTCAATTAAACAAATAATTAAGTAATCTAACCCCCAAGCATTTGTACTCACGTCAAAATTCTAACATTCACAGCGAATCTCAGAAAAGAATCCACCCGTACGTTGCACTTTAATTGTAAGTAGGAACTTAGTCGAAGAATTTGAGGGTATTACTTTATTTTTTGATATTTGACAAGATCTGAAGGCATCAAAGAACTTGTTGTTTTCACTCACTCTGTTTTACCGACTTTAATTTACATGTAAATTAATTTTACAACATCATGGTATATTAAAATTGATTCACGGTGTTGAAAATGACTTTACTCACATGTATATTGAATTTCGATCCGATTTTTTAACAGCCCGTGCAGGAATTGCCCAATTTGGTCCCGATTTCCGATGTGGCCCCGATCGGGTTTGCCACATTGTGGCTTTCGCATGGCTACTCTTGTGGTTCTGTTCGGAACCACATATCGAGAAAATACCAGCTGGAAACTGCAGCGCCATCTGCTGCGCTGACTGCCCGATATCCGATGTTTTATTTTATATTTCATACAATACGGCTCGGGTTTAAGTGTGATGTGATTTCAAAAAGAATAAAAATATTATTTATTTTGGCATGATGCCAAAAACAAAAAGTACCTTACGGGTACGGAAACATAGGACAATTGCTGCCATTCCCTACTTGCGCAATGAAGATGAAGGTAAGTAGATTTATAATAATCGGTCAAGCAAACTTAACCTCAAAATAAATTAAAAATAATAAGTTAAGAAAACTTAGAGATAAGGAATGTATGTTCGTTTATAGAATGTTGGTAAGTCTAATAATAAACTATTTATAGCGGTTTCAACAATTAAATTGTTAATAACTAATCAACCATTGATTTTTAGACAAGCCACCCTCGAAATTCGTGTTCAGCGGGTTTAAATACATAAAAAGCATTTGGGTGGAGCCCGTTACCTCTATCGGCAAAGACGGGCCGCCCCCCCCCTGGCTCCTAGACTAAGTCGGGAGTCTTAACCATTGCGCTAAACCTACGAGTTGAAACTCGATGAAAAAGCCATCCTCATAAGCTACAGCTCAAAATGTTAAAACACCAAATTAAAATTTTTTTTTTCTAATCAAATATTTATTATTATACGACGATATGTGAATGTAAAATATATGAACTGTTGAAAGGAATATCAATAAAATAATTTTTAAATAAATAATTTAAATCAATTACAATTTTTCTTCGTGTGATGTTTAGTTTTTTGGCAATTTAGACTACTTTACACCTTTCTACAATGACAGGAAATGTAATTTATTATGAACATTTAAAATTTTTAACGACGGAACTTAGAAATTTGATCGTGAACTTTGACAATTTTTTTAAACTTTCGTGTAAGGTTTGGTTATTAAGTGTTTTAGACCATTTTACAATGTTTAAGATTGACATAAAATGTATTTTTTTCTGAACATTTACAATTTTACATAAAAATGGAACTTAGAATTTTTTTCTTAAAAAAAAAAAAACAGGAAAAAAGTTGTTTTCGCGACAGTTGTATTTATAGTTTTTAGAAATTTTAGAACATATGAACCATATTTTCAAACGTATTTCAAAACTTATTTCAGTACTGGGTGAATGGCCGATTATCTGTACTGGTGACCAGTACTGGGCCAGTACTGCGCCGGTGGTGAACTCCGACGGGATACGGAAAATTCCACCTGTGGCCATTGTCAGCGTTTTTCACTGGGCCCGTAAAATGACAGTATTGAACCGAAGATTGGCTCAACTCCGTGAGAAACGGGTTGGCTGTCATGCATTAGGCCAGAGTTCTGCCAGTATTGAACCGACGCTTGGTATAACTGCGGGAAATAAGGGTTGCCGCTGCTTGAATGGTGAGCATTGCCCATATTGCGCCAGTATGCACGCGACGCTTGGCTCAACTTTGGCAAATGAAGGTTGGGCATTGTTAGCATTTTTTACTGGGCCTGTAAAGTGCCAGTGTTCAACCGACGATGGGCGTAACTTCTGCGCACTGGCGCAGTACTATTCCTGGGTTTCAGCCAGTACTATGCCTGTACTGGTCAGCCAGCTGTAGCTAGCCATTACAGGCGCCGTACTGCGCCCTTTGTTAGTAATGGCCCAAGTCCAAAATTTCCACATGGGACGTATCAGTATTGCGCCAGTAGTAGAGCCAGTATCACTCCAGCCGGTATTTCATCAGTAATGCATATTACTCCTAAGCCAGTAGTAAACCAGTATAATGCCAACCGTTGGCTGAATTCTTATTTCGGTATTTCACCAGGAATGCGTATCAGTACTGGGCCAGTGGTATACCAGTATCACGACAACCGTGGGCGGAACTTTTGTGCTGCTATTTCACCAGTGGTGATAGCGAAAGCTGTGATAAATTCTTCACTACCAAAAACGAAAAAATTATCAGATCACATAGGCTGTAATTCGATTCTCGAACAAGATACCTAATTTAAGATTAGTACCAAACAGAATTTATATAAATGTATATTTTTTGTAAACCATATCTTTATGATCAATAAAGAAATTTTAAATCTAAAAAAGTATTGGGCCAGTTTTGTAGCAGTATAATGCCAAACGTTGGCGGAACTCTTACGTCGGTATCCCGCCAGTAGTGACGGTCAGTACTGGGCCAGTTGTAAACCAGTACTATGCCGATGGTTGACACAGTACTAACATCCAGTACTGGTATTTCTTCTCTCCCGTGTGGAAAAATTTCGTGGCGGTCTTGAATCATGCTAAGCCCAGTACAGTTTTTCTCAAGCCTGTCTATTCACGCAATACTAGCCTGGCGCTGTCTAGTATTACTACGTGTTTGATTCATACCTTTTTGATGTCTAGTCCCAGTCTTGGCGCTACCCAGGAGTTCGTTACGAATTTGAATGTATAAAAATTGTCCAGATTTTAGCTAGCTTCTAGATAGAATCACGTTTTGGACTTGAAAAAAAAATTACAGAAGTGAATTCAGAAAATAATTATTTTTGAATAAAAGATTTAGGAAATCACAATACACGATTGCACAAATGCGCAAGCAATAATTAATTATACACTACTACGTATTTTAGATAGTAAACAATAATTGTTGAAGGTGAAAGAAATCTTAATACGAGAACTGTATTCTTAGGAACGATTTTTTTTCAAGAATGTTTAAAAAAATTTTCTTTATAGTGAAGTTATAATAAATTTATATTTAATTCATAATAATCATAAAATGTATAATGCTATGTATAATATTAATGATATTCCAGAAAATCAAATATTATTATAAATGATTTATTTAATTTATTTTAATTATTTATTGGTTGCGTGAATGATAATGAAGCCTCACGTATTAATTGTCATTTGAATTAATAAACAATCATTATTTCGTAGCCAAATCGCAAGTAAAATCATACAAACTTTATTTTTTTCAATGATTTATTCACATATCAACCACTTTTATTGTTTAAAAATTGTTCATGTTTTATTGAAATAAATATTAGGATGTACTGAATTGAAATTCATATGCGACCAAAATGGAAAAAAATTTAACTTTTAGATGGCCGAGGTGTTACGGCGACGGGACAAAGTTTAAACAATATAATAGGAAGTTATATCAGAAGTTCGACACCCGGCGTATGTACAAGTGATATGCGGAAACTTATTTCTTCATTTTTTCGTGTACAAAAATTTTTTTTATATTTTTAATTAACTGCAAAATCTATATATTGGACTTTCAAGACATAAAAAATAATTATTTATTTTAATTATTCATTATTTTTTATCAAAATAGCCGATCTGTCTAGAAACTAGTCGATCCGAGCGTTACATCCCAGTCTAGCCACTGGACAGACAGCCTGTGGCCACGAAATTTTTCCACATGGGCTATTTATTACAACTGGCGCGGTACTGCGCTGGTCGTGAACTCTGGCTAATATCCGACTTTTCTCCTGCGATATGCGCCTGTTGAATAGTCCATGCGTTAGCGCCTTGAACTCTCTTGCGCTAAACCCCGGATTTTTTTCTCCGTGTAGCTGGTGTAAAATCAGAACTTCGTTCAACTATGGGTGATGAAATATACATATATACTAGCGGACCCGACAGACGTTGTCCTGTACACAATGTTTGTTGATCAACGCGCGAGTAAATTTGATAGAAAATCATGTAAAATACTGACTTCAATACCACACTATATTTGCAAAATGTATAGTTTTTCCACGTATACTTCAAAACCTTTTATACACTAATTACATCTTAATGTAATATTTCAATTAGCGCGTGATTTATTTCAACACAATAGTAACACAAAATTTTCCTGAATCTGATCGCAGCGCCAACCATCGGGACACACTGAAATTAAAATAAAATATTTTTGAATATTCGATACTGCGATCGCAGCGCTGTCTGCCGGATCAAATTTAAAACATTTTCAACACACATAAAAAAACACACACACACAAAATTTCATCAAAATCGGTCCAGCCGTTTAGGAGTTCAGTCACATACACACGGACAGAATATATATATATATATATATATACATATATATACTCGCTAAATATGAATTAGTTAAATTTAACTAATTATTAGTCAAATTTGACTAATTTGAAAAGCAAGAACTCAGTAACTGATAATTAGTCAAAATTTACTAATTGAATTGGTTACTTATATTTAACCAATTCAATTAGTAACCTCTAGATGTGGCGGCCGGTGGCGAAACTACTAATTGGTTAGTCAAACGTTACTGATTGGTTAGTCAAAATTTACTGATTGGTTAGTTGAAAGTTACTAATTGGTTAGTCAAAAGTTACTGACTGGTTAGTTAAAAGTTACTAATTCGTTAGTCAAATATGGTATTTTTCACCCATTTTCGGAGAGGTGCGCATGTCTGAAATGTAGTCAACCATTGGTAACTTATTTCCCGCCTTATTTCAAATACATCGAAAAAAGAGGCTAAGCAAGATACGATGACTATACAACAAATTTAGTTAAGTTAACGAGAATACTGGTAAAGTTAACTGGGATTTAGTTCATTTTACTAGATTCATAGTCGATGTAACTAAATTGGGTCTATAGTCTTCGTATTTCACTTGTTTTTTACGACGAAAAATGAAAAATTTAAACTTATTGAAAATTTTGAAGAGTAATAAAATCTAAAATAGGAAATAACGTATGTTTATTTCGAAAACGGTGAAATATACTATAGAAATCAATACTCATTCAGACTCAATCCTGACTCAATCATCTCACTGATTTTACAAATGTTTAGTGGCAGATGGGTTGAAATTTTTTAATGTTGTTTCTAACCATCGAACGGAATCGAACGGAATGTACCAAGCTGAAACAATAATATATAGTTTACAAATTGGTATCATGTCTATCTAAATTTTAAAATTTATCAAAGTAAACATTTTTGAATTTTTTAAACAAGGAAACATAATTATTTTTCTCACCGCTAAAATCCGCAAAAGACCACTGTCTGGTATTTTTGATTTTCCTGCTGATACGTACAGAAGATGAGTCACAATCTTTAAGTACTTCATCACCATTATTTCCTTTTGCCTGAAAATAATCATAAATTTTCAATATATTTATATCTATAATGAATATAACAAATAATAATTCTTGTACATTTACAAAACAGCATATAAAATAGTCCTCAAAAAGACATTCCTAGTTGACTCCGCAAACAAATTCTGCCTATTCCTTTTGAATAGACAAACTCTGAATATGTTTAGGTAAATTGTTAAAATAATCAATAATTATTGTATATTTGCAAAGTATCGTATAAAAGATTTATTGGAAATACATTCTTTCTTGATTCCCTAAACTAATTGTTCTTATTCGTTGAAAAATGACCGGTCTCTTCATTTGTTTATAAAAATTCTTTAAATAATTAAAAATTCTTGAAAATTTGCAAATCACCATACAAAAAACTCTGGCGAGAGTATCTGATAGGAATTATTTCCGAACCAATCCGAAATCATCTGAATCATTCCGGAATCTGTATCCGAACCAATCCGAGTTAATTCGAACCAATCCGAATTTTTTTTTTACATTTCGTTCGATCCAAATCGGTCAAAAATTAATCCGACTCAATCCGGTTCAATCCGAACTTCCAATCCGAATGAATCCGAACCAAATTTTCAATCCGAATGAATCCGAACTCGGATTGACCAAAAAAAAATTTCAACGAAATTGTTGAGTTTTTAGGACAAAAAGGCCAATTGTTAGAAAACAGTTGAATTTTCAAACAGTAAATATGGATTGAACTTCAAAATTAATTTGTAACTTCAATTTGAAGATTAAACTCAAATAATTCAATTTCAAGTTTAAAGAAATTAATGTTTAGCCAAACAGATGGATTTTCAACTACAACTATAGAATTTTCAATTGGAATAGGTTAAATTTTAAGTTCAAAAAATTACTTTCAACCAAAAAAACTAACCTTCAAAAAAATAGTTACATTTTCAAACAAAGTGGTGAATTTTAAAATAAAATTGTAAATATCCAACTGGAATAGTTCAATTTTAAATCAAAAAGATCAATTTTTAAATGAAATGATGAATCTTTAACTAGAATAATTGAATGTTTGACCAGAGAGGAATTTTGAACCAAGAAGACTAATTTCTACATAAGAAGACGATTTTTCAACTAAAAAAGACGATTTTTTAACTAAAAAAGATAATTTTTCAACCAAAAATTGAATAATTTATTTTTTAGTCGAAAAATAAATGTTCAACCAAAGAAATGATTTTTTAACTAAAATTATAGAATATTCGACTGGAATAATAGTTACATTTTCAGCTAAAAAAAAAACAATTCTCAACCGCAAATCATCCAAAGAGAAAAGAAGTTTTCAATGAAACAGTTCATTTTTCAAATAGAAATTAATTTTTGATCGAAACGACTAATCTTCGATTTAAAAAAAAATTGTAACAAAAGAGTTCAACTTTCAACCAAGCAATGTTATTTCCAACCTAAAAGATGAATTTTCAACTAAAATGATGAATATTTAACTGGAATACTTGAATTTTTAACCGGAAGGAATAATTTTTAAACAAGAAGTTTCCACCAAAATCGTGAAGCTTTAACAAAAAATGTATGTTTAAGAAAGTAATTCCACTTTTAACAAAATGGTTGAATTTTTCTGACCAAAAAAGATGAATTGTTAACGAAAAATGTAATAGTTGATACAATAACCAGAAAAAATTTTAATTTAATATAAAAACAGCATAATTAATATAAAAAGACGATTTTTCAACAAAGTAGGTTATTTTTCAACCAAATTGTTGAGTTTTTAAGCCAAAAAGACCAATTTTCACAAAACAATTGAATTTTCAACAAGTAAATATGGATTTTTGACAAAAAAGTTATCTGTCAATAAACCAGTAGAATTTTCTACAAATACAAGGGAATCTTCAACCGAAAAAAAAATACTTTTTAGGATCCCAATACGCTACTTTTTCGCGTTGTAGCGATTTCGAATTCCATAATTTTTTATTTTCGACCGTCCTACTGCAAATCTCTAAATGTATCCAATGGTCACGCTACCATGCACATATAATTGAAATATCACAAAGATCCTTCTTACCTTTCAAAATTTCGGCAACTTCGAGATCTACCACCTTCAGTACTTCTGCAGCCAATTCATCCTTGGTGAAAACTTTGAAATTTTTCATAATTACTTTGCCACAAATCACCAAAAATCTGAAAATAATGCCAAAAATTAAACATTTGTATCACAAGCCGTATGCTGATCGGTAAACGGAAAAGATGCTTCACATAAGCAGACTTCGAGAAAAAGATATTTGACTATTCGAAAGCTTTCTACACGAGAAAACAATACACAAAAGTGTCAGAAATAAATTAAATAATTCAAAAGACTGCCCCTACTGAAGTGCGGGACACAAATGGCTCCAAAAGTTGCATGAATGTAACCTATACGTTGCAGCAACAGCGTACTTCACTGTTTATATGCAAAATTAACTTACCGTGTAAAGAATTTTGCTTCTCCTGTTGCTTCCTTCTTTTGTTCGTCCAAAACTTGTCCAAGAGCACTCTATTCACTTCACTGACTTCCAATTTTCAAAACTAAAACTTTCTACAAACTGCAAAGATTGCAAACTAGACGCTTCACTGCGCTTCATCCGCTTGATCCTTGCGCGTCATGGACTTGAAGTTTACCCATAGGTTCATTCACTGTACACTATTCACCACATAATTTTCGAAATACAAAGAATGTCTCAATTATATAATGCGCTATTTTGAAATATTCTGAACAATAACAGCTGTTGGCGTGGTCAGTCCAAAAGTTGACGGTAAATTGAGGTTATGTTGAAAATTTGACTAATCAATTGGTAGTTCACAGAAATAACTGAAAAATTAGTAATTTTTTCAACTAATTCAATTGATACGACACTAACAGCGGCCAGTTCACTATTTCATTAGTAAAAATCTTAAAAGTAACTAATCTCTCAGTCAAAATTGATTGTACTAATTGAATTAGTTAAATTTTAACTAATTCAGATTTAGCGAGTATATTATAATAATTATTATAATACCAGAGCGATCTATTCCGACCATCCAATGTTTCAATTTTATTCCATACAATTTGCATTACATTTAATTAGCAAGTGATAATATCGAGTGTGATTCAACAATGATTAGAATGTTAATTTGAGGTATTTAAAATGGATAGTGGATACACAAAGTCTATTTACTCCAAAGGCCCGACTTTTTGCGTTATTGTCGTGTCTGTCATAGTTTAGCATTTGATCATACGATTCGAGTGTGACGTGATTTCAAGAGTAATTAAAATATTCACATTTAATAGTTAATTTGGATGCATAATGCCAAAAACGAAAAGTGCGTCACGGGTTCGGAAGCATCGTTTCATTGCTACCATTCCTTATTTGCGCAATAAAGATGAAGGTAAGTAGATTATTTATAAACAAGATCAAACATAACCTCAAAATAAGTTAAGAATTTGTATTTGATTTTTAGTAAGTCAGTGTAAAGTATTTATGACTTTGGTTGAACGTTCGTATACAAATAATTAAGTATAACGATTTTCCGAATTATAAAATAGCGATAAATTCACATATTTTTCGTTCTGTAGCGTTTTAAAACGTTTTGTACATACAATGTAAAAAATATTTGAAGTGTAGGCTATACGCACCATGTTTTATTCAATTTTACTTCAACTGGAAAACTGACAACTATATAAACTCGCAAACTACCGATGATTATTGCAGGGAATTTACTAATAAATAATAATAATAATCCACTCCTGCTGCTTCTGGGATAGAAGGAGCAGGAGTGGAAAACGAACACGTTCCTGTTGCGTCGGGATTGGTTGCTTTAAGGAACCATGATCGTAGCTTTCGTAGCCCAAAACTTCTCATAATGAAAGCTCCTTTAAAAACATGACTGTAATCGCAGGAATGTTGACATACTATGTTTGTGATTTCACTCGGCTTTGTTTTACATAATTTATCTCGATGAATGTCGGAATGGTCTAAAATTTGTCTGGTCAGTTTACGCGTTCCATTTAGAATTTGGTGCTAGTAGAATTGTCCGACTTGGCCCACATTCTGCCAGATGTGGGCCCGACCGGCACCACGCTGAAATTTCTGCAATGGAAGGTGCAATGAGAGGAAAAATGCTTTAATATAGTGCTTTGCGAAAATTCCCATTTGCAATAAGAAATGCACTGCCAAATGACGTCATATGCGCCGAGACTAATGAGGATGATCAAATTCCTTAATCTTACTATTTGTTTCACCACAGGAAAAAAGTCCCGTGTGAAAAAATGTCATGGCTCTGCCGATTGAACGGCACTGAAACGGCACTGTCCAGTGCCGTTTCAGTGTTGCTCGTTCGAAGCTACTCAGATTCCAGTTTTAAATGCCTGCAGAAGTTCCCTTTATACCTGCGAATAGGCTACCAAGTAGACCAGCTGAAACGGATTAAGAATAAGAAATTAAAATCCATAAAATTTTTAAATTACCTCTGCGAAAGTTAGAAATTCAGAATCTACGGGTTTCAATAATTTCATATATCTAACTTTTTGTTTTGAAAACTTGAAAATTGGAATGAACATAATGTATCTCGTAAATGGAATGAGATGCGCCAAAACAGACGACATTTTCGAATTCAACTTCAGAATAATACATTAGTATATGATTTATGAGTATAATATGTATACTGTAAGGTCAACTTCATAGTAGTCATACAGAAGCGTGAGTGCAAGTGAGACACTAGTAGATTGCGCATAAGTGCATCTCTTTCGCACTTATGACTATGACTACTATGAATTTGGCCTCACTGTATATATATGTCGTAGGCTTTTAGAGGATTCAGTCTTTCAGCCGACTGCCTAGGCATTCAGCCGACGCGGCGTTCGGAAAAATTTGGGACGAAATCTATACCTGGCGTCCAAGTGCCTGGTTTATTTAGGCATTCAAAAGAATACTCAGCTATTCTTCTGAAAGCCTGACACGTTTTAGGCTTTTACAGGAAACCAGCCATAGAGTATTGAAACACATTAAATGGCTATTTAACATTTCATTAAATTTATTTTCATGTTCATCCAATTAATGAAATATACATAGTTAAAAAATAATAGGAATAATGATTTTATGTCATATATGTGAAGAGTCTTTTAATTCAAGTTCATGTTTCCAAAGGATTCGAAGGGAAGCATTTATTTATTTTTTAATTTGCCTTATTATAATGATATAATATTATTAATGACAAATAATAAAGAAAAGCGTAATTAATTAAATAATCACTTGATTAAAAAATATTTATATTAATCGAATAATTAAATGATGAATTTAATTAAAAAATGATAAGAATACTGATTTGATGTCATATATTTGAAAATTCTTTTAATTTAAGTTTATGTTTTTGCAGGTTTCGAAAAGATAAACGTCTTACTTTTATGTTGCAGTTCAGTCGCGCAAATAAGTTAATGGCTGGATTCACCATTTAAATTCTAATCGCATTTTTTGTAGAATTTAGTGAATATGACAAAGTAAAATAGCCGTATTTACGATTTTCCTTGCACAAGTTATAATTTGAAATAGTAAAATTGATCAAATTCCACGAAAAAAATGTGTTCAGAGTTCAAATTATGCATGTAAAATGGTGAATTCAGTCATTTAGTAAAAAATGAAAATCAAAATTTACTAAAAAGTGAACAGTTGTCCTTTAATTTAAAGTAGATAATCTCTTATGATTCTCATACAAACAAAAATTTAAAAATGAAACTAAATAAAAAGCAGAGAACATAGTATTTTTATTTTGCAATTCTGTCGCGTAAAAAAGTAAATGGCTAAAGTTACCATTTAGAGAGCATTATTTAAGCTGTAAACGCATTTTTTGTAGAATTTAGTAAATATTACAACCTAAAATAGCCATGTTTACGATTTTTCTTGCACAAGTTACAATTTGAAATAGCAAAATTGATTAAATTCCACGAAAACACTGAGTTCAAGAGTTCAAATGATGCATGTTGAATGGCAAATTTGGCCTTTTACTATAACATTAAAGGTTAATAAAAATGAACAATTGTTCTTTAATTTAATATAGATAATGTAGAAAATACAAAAATTATTTATTGCAACAAGGTGAACTTAAATGACACCGTGAGCCGCATTTAACTCCTGCTTTAAAACACGTACATCGAGTCGTCATGCACTGACTTTTCGCAGCTTTGCAATTACACTTTTTGAAGCCTTGACCACCAGAAAGTGATTGTTTGCTCGCAGCTTCTCTCAATGTGAGCACATTACTTGTGTCAACTTCATCTATTGTTAAGATATAAGTTCCCGATTTTTCAAGTTCGGTTCGAGAGAACCAACCTTTTATTAACCCATTAAAAGACTTTTTAAATATATGACATCAAATCAGTATTCTTATCACTTTGTAATTAAATTTATTATGTAATTATTCAATTATTATAAATATTTCTTAATCAAGTGATTATTTAATTAATTACGCTTTTATTTATTATTTGTCATTAATAATATTATATCATTATAATAAGGCAAATTGAAAAATAAATAAATGTTTCCCTTCGAATCCTGTGGCAACATGAACTTAAATTAAAAGACTTTTCAAATATATGACATAAAATCATTATTCCTATCATTTTGTAACTGTATATTTCATTAATGGGATGAACATGAAAATAAATTTAAAGAAATGTTAAATAGCTATTTAATGTGCCTGAATACTCTATGGCTGTTTTCCTGTAAAAGCCTAAAACGTGTCAGGCTTCCAGAAGAATAGCTGAGTATTCTTCTGAATGCCTAAATAAACCAGGCACTTAGACGCCAGGTATAGATTTCGTCCCAAATTCTTCCGAACGCCGGCAGTCGGCTGAAAGACTGAATCCTCTAAAAGCCTACGACATACATACATATATATATATATATATATATATATATATATATATATATAATGAGAAAATTCATAAATTAAAAAAAATGTTAATAATTTGACGAAAATTTTAAAAAGGGATTCGGGTTGGTGGCGGCCAACTACTGTAAACCACTCAGCCCGTCCGGTGCGTGACGAATACAATAGGATCATTATATGACCGTCGCATCACTCTGAGTGCCATTTATGTGCCGAAATCAGCACAGTCACTGAAGCGGCACTGGCGGCCCAGTGCCATTCGCCAGTGCCGTTTCAGTGCCGCTTCTCAAGCCTGTCTATTCACGCAATACTAGCCTGGCGCTACACTAACGCTGTCTATTCTTTTGCTACGTGTGAGGTGAATTCAAAAAATAATCATTTTTGAATAAAAGATTTAGGAAATTACAATACACAATTGCAGAAATGCTCAAGCAATAATCAATTGTACACTGTTACATATTTAAGATAGTAAACAATAATTGTTGAAGGTGATCGAAATCTTAAAACAAGAACTGTATTCTTAAGAACGATTTTTTTAAAGAATGTTTGAAAACATTTTCTCTCAATTGAATCATATAGTAAAGTTATAATAAATTTATATTGAATTCCTAATATTTTTAATATGTATAATATTGATGATATTGCGGGAAATCAAATATTATTATAAAAGATTTATTCAAATTACTTTAATTATGTATTGATTGAGTGAATGATAATTAAGCCTAACGTATTAATTATTTGAAATAATAAACAATCATTATTTCGTAGCCTACTCGCAAGTAAAGTCATACAAACTTTATTTTTTTCAATGATTTATTCACACATCAAGCACTTTCAATGTTTGAAAATTTTTCGCGTTTCATTGAAATGAATATTGGGCTGTAATGAATTAAACTTCATATCCGACAAAAATGAAAAAAGTTTAACTTTCAGATGGCCGAGGTGTTAAGGCGACGGGACAAAGTTACAACAATATAATAGGAAGTTACATCAGGAGTTCGACACCCGGCGTATGTACACAGTAAAAAAAATGTTCAAAATGATACCGAAATCAATATCATTTTGATATGCAACAAAAATGCTACCATAATCAAGAGCATTTTGATCAGCCGGAATGAATGATTGACTTTTGAAATCATAATGACCTGATGCGGGACCAGCCCAGGTAGAAATACACCACCGGCCCAGTACTGGCCCAGTACAGCCTGCCGGAGTTCCAGTACTGGCTGGCTGTACTGGGCCAGTACTATGCCAGTACTGGCTTGTAATGCTTGGCGGTAGTGGCGTGCCAGTACTGGCGCTGTACTAGCTGTCAGTACTGGGGCAGTACTGGCCAACCACTGGCATACTAAAATGCCGGTGGTTACCCAGTAATGCAAAAAATGCTAAAAAATAGTTATTTTTCGTAATATTGTCCATTTTCCATATTCTGCCGAATTGATCACACATGCAATATTGCATTTTTCAAATAGAACAAAAATCTATCTGTATGTCAAACCGGCTTGATTTCCTTACATTATTACAATTTTTTATATAAGAATCGCTCTTTTTTTTTTTAAGAAAAATGGTTTTGAATTCAAGTCAAATCTTCGAAAATTTATTTATTCGAATATTCGATTAGGTCAAATTTCGAAGTTTCTGGTTGACTCTTGGATCCATTATTACCCAAAAAAGAAGAATTATGATTGAAATTTAAAAAAAAAAATGGAAATCAAGCCGTTTTGGCATTGTTATATTATCGGTTTTGAAAAATCTGTTGACAAAGCGTATCTAAATAAAACGTAAAAAGGACTTCACATCTCTAGTTCAAAAGTACAATTAACTCTGTAGAAAATTCAGTGCGATATCAAACAATAATGTATAATTGTCAAGTTGATCTTATATTTATTCTAGGTAAAAGTTACATCAGTAATTTTGTCTAACGTGTTTTTCACAAACGTCGTCTTTACAGCTGCATATATTGAGTTTTAAAATATTTGAAAATTCTTTAAAAATTGAACGAAATGAGTAATACTATATAATATAAATATAAATATATCATACGCAAAAATATATTTTTTTTTAAATTAGCACCTTAGCTTAAACAAACCTTGAAGCTTCTTTCTCGCTAGGTTTCTGGTTGTATGTTGTTTCTCGATGCCAGTTGTCGTTGTTTCGCCAGTTCTATTCTTTCTCTCTTTCCTCCTTCTCGATCTGTAGCATTAGATAGCCATCTGCTTACTTTAGAAAGAATTATTTCCTTCGTCGCCGAATCTTTGAAATTCTCTAATAACAGTCCTGAAAACATTACAATAAAAAACTTAGAGATGATTTTCCAAAAAATTACGAAGCTAGAAAAAAATTATCATAACATACTCTTTTTCCGTCTAATTACATGTAATGCTTTCTGTGTCATTCTTAGGTTTGTATTTTTTTCCGTTTCTCGTTTTAAATAAAGTATTATTAAAAATTTTAATTTCAGTTTCTTCCATAAATGATCATAGATTTCTTTTTGAAGTATTTTTTGTTCAAAAATGATCTGAAAACTCATCTAATCTATTCAAGCTTTAACCTCAAAATCCAATTTCACCATTCTTCTAAATAAATATTAGCATTAAATATTTGTTTAATACTAAGTAGTCCTCGTTTTTTAAATATAAGTGTGGGCAAAAAGGGAAAAACTGTTTAAGCAATTAGTTTCTGCATAAAATTAAATTTTCTAATGTTCAGGTTATAGTTGAGGTTACCATTGAAAAATTAATTTTTACGTAAACATGATTAAATTAAACAGTTCTTTTCTCAGCATACAAACTTCTGTTTTAAAGAAGTACCGTTTGGTGTCTAAACAATATTTCATTCTAGTATTTATTTAAGTTATTTCACAAAAAATTAAGCATAGTACAAATAGTATAGATATTACAAATAGTACATAATAAATTCAAATGTTTTTAATATTTCTGAATAAAAATAAAAAACTGTCAACAATTTTTGAAATAAAAAAATTCGAAAAAATCCATTAAATGAAAATATAATTGAATAATATAATGTAAATTTACCTTCACATCCAAAAGGGTCTTCCAAAGAGTCTTCAAATGTGTCTGTATTATAAGGATCGTCATATTTCATTCGCTTAAGGGACCTATATGTTTCTCAACACGATCTCTGTTTAAAAATCTTTTTTTATCTTTGGAAAACATTCCTGAAAAAAATTCGAAATAGTTAGGTGTTTCAGAATAATATACATTGTTTCAGATTAACGTATATCTTTCATCTACAATTAATAAAAAGAACAATTAACTGTGTATGACATGCTTAAAAAAATTATATATAGTATAACTTAACCTCAAAAACATCTTTCCTTTAAGGGTACTTACCTTAATTTATTTCTAATTTGTTAAAAATATGGCAGAGTGAAGTTTCATTTTTTTTTATCTTCTAAGTAATTTTTTTTTTATCTAGTGAGTAGTTTTTACATTTTAGACTAATTCTAATTATTTTTTACACATATAGGTATCTCACATTCATCACAGATTGTCACAGACGTTTTCTGCTCAGACGAAACAATGCCATTCTGTATCGGTTAGGAGAAACAGCGTCGGTTAACTGTCAAGTCTTTACGCTGATTGGTTACTATTCTGGCGCGTTTATTTGAATCGTATAATTGTTTATAAAGTAGAACTTAACATTTTTTAAGTTGATTGATAATAAGTTTTTTTACTTAAGTGTCATTTTTTGTTTTTTATCATTTCAGACCATTTTAGCAAACCTTGCACAATAGCATTGGATGTATTTTATTAGATCATTCATCATTTTTCATGAAGATAACTAGAACTTAACATTTTTATTTTTTCTTCAGAAAAATTTGGTTCACTGGTGTAATTTTTTCAACACTTTATACTAATGTAGCAACTTTTTACGAAAACATAAAATGTATAATAATTTTGTTGGATCATTCATAAGTCTGGATTGAACTTAAAAATATTTAAAAAAAAAAAATGTTTTCACGTTAATTAAATATACCATTTCTCGTCATTTTAGAACACCTCAACAACATTTATCAATCTATTTTTTTTCAAGTTCGGGTTTTGCACCACTGGCATAGTACTGCACCGGTCGTGCAGCCAACTGTTAGCCAGTACTGGGCAAACTACCGCCTGTCTGTACTGGTGGGCAGTACTGGGCCAGTACTGCGCCGATGGTGAACTCCGGCACACTACCGACATTTCCACCTGGGAGGTTTCAAGTTAAAGCAAGATGTATAACGTTCATAGAGTACTTTAACCCATATGCGAGCTTTTCATGGTTTCTGATCATGCAGTGTACTTGAAAAGTTAAAAAATTAACGAAATCTGATATTAGAAAATATCACCTGTTAAGTGTAGTTGTCACTTGCGTGCGGATAGATAACATTTTTAGGTTATGTCGTTAAAACATCGGCGCCAAAAATTGGCGGTCATTTTGTTTAGTCTGACAAATGATCCGAAAAAGATGATCAAATTGATCCGAATGGACAGATCATTATGATCTCGAGAGTCAAATGATCGCTGGAGAAAAATGCTCTGCAACGAAATTGATCCTTTTTTTACTGTGTACAAGAGATTTGCGGAAACTCATTCCTTCATTTTTTTTGTACAAAAACTTTTTTTACATTTTTAATTAACTGCAAAATCTATTTATTGGGTTTTTATGGCATAAAAAATAATTATATTATTTATTTACTGATTATTTTTTATCAAAATAGCCGATGTTTAATGTATATAATTCATCATGTGTGCAACTGTAGAACATATATATATAAATCTTGCGACAATGGTATGTTTTTAGGAAAAATCATAAATACGTTTAATGCACATGGGAAGAATTTCTTTCCTAATGTGTTTTGTAAACTTCGTAGTTTTTTCTGGAGATTATTGAAACTTTATTTTGGTATAAATAAGATTATTCAATAATTTATTATTATATTTTCCCGAATTCAGTAACTTCATAATTTAATATAATTCTAGATTAATGACGCTATATCTTGGCTTCCTATTATCTCATTGTGAAAATAAATACTATAATATCACATTTTAGAACCATAATTTTGTCCGTTTATTTTCTTGAAGTATTCAAAAATTCACAGCAAAACATACATTAAGCTACATAAAAAATCATTTTAATATCCGGAGGTACATAAAAATCGATTGCAGACGCTTCTGTGGATATATATATATATATATATATATATATATATATATATATATTATAAATGCATATATTATTTCCGTTCCTAATTTCACTAAGCTAAGAAGGGACCAGCAAAAAAGGAGCATATGTGACGTGCGCCGAAGAAAGGGGGCTTACTCTGAAAAAAACGAAATCAAGGTTTTTACACCTTTTGATAGTTTTTGAGTTGTTCTTTTTAATGAAACCATCGAAAAAAATTTCCGAGCGTTATTATTGCCAATAATTGAGTTGATAGGTACCCGAAAAATCGTGCTTTCGCTCGAGAGCTCGAGATCCAGTGAAACACCTCCCACCACTCACCACTACATCTCCGCGTCTCATCTATACCCCGTCCGTGAGCAGCGCCGCTACATGCGTGAGAATGTAGTGGCAACTGGACAGGGAAGATTTCCTTAGTCTTTCCTCTCTCCTAAAAGTCGCGTCTATCGGGTCGACTTCGCCGGCTCGTCCTGAAAAATCTCGCTTTCCAGAGTAAGCCCCCTTTCTTCGGCGCACGTCACATATATATAGTTTTCAACAAAAAATTTCAATACAACCATACATACATGACTCTGTAGTCGTTTATAGATTAAAAATAATTTAGGTTTTTTATAGGCCTTTAAAATTGGCGAATAGCTTTATCAAATCGAAACTGTACATTACTTTTCGGGACAATATAGCTTTGTGACTTTCTCATTCATACTCCGTATTACTCTAAATCACATTTCTCCCATTTTATCAGATTGCCCATTTATATGATCGATTTAAAGAACCCTCAATACCATTTATGTTGTATAGCTTGCCTCTTCAGCTAGTGACAGCCGGTTCAACGGTCGCACTATAAAAAGCAAAATTACATTGAACGAACACCGTTTTAACGAAATAGTTATGCACCCCTTTTACACGACGTTACAACCTGCAGCAATTCTAAATTTCATGTGGCTATGTTCGGCGTTCGTTGCACTTGCTGGGACAGCTGGGGCACCTGTTCTTCGGATCGTAAGGTGTAACGTTCTCACACGCCCCAACCGTCTCCCCCACTTTTCCCACTTTCGTCTTTCACAACCCCACTCATCCCGTTTCCATCTGCTCCAAAACCCGTAGTATTTGCTAATGTACTTCTCTGGTCCTGGTTTAACGACACATCTTGATGCATCTCTCATGTCAGTCAAACAGCCCAAACAGCAGTAATCATATGGCACGAGTCGACAGCCGAATAGTCACTGTCGCTATTCAGAAAAAGAGGCAACGGCGTGCCGAATAACTAACTGTTCCCCTCAAAGAAAATATATCCCACGGGAATATTTGATCGATCGTATACCAAAAGCAAAGAATCCTGAAAAAATCAATTTCATATAATAATGCTAACCTGTGGAATCGGTTTTACCCCCAAGAAAATCATTCTTGTAACAAAATTAACGGAGATACCGAATTTTCAGATCCCAATCGCTTCCTGCATTTACTAAAATTAATCATTAACAAAAATAATAATAGATAAGAAGGCCAAATTTCTATCAACAACTTCATACAATTTTATTTAAGGCTGACTATCAAATCTAAGGGAAAGTTGAGCCACTGAAGTGGTAATCATGTATTTATTAGGAATTTAATTATATAAATCCCGAAAATTCATAGTATCATATATAAAAATCAAGAAAATAACATACACAGAAGTAATAGTTACGATCAATATACTGCAAAATACTTGATCCTCGTTTAGTGGGTAGTTTGTAGGGCATGCTGGAAAGGGGGGGGGGGGGGGGGAAAAAAAAAAAATAATAAATACGTTACATTCGGGGAAGTCGTTTTAAGAGGTGCCTGAAAAAAAGTATTCATTTCTTTCGGAACACTAAAATGAAGATTCATACCGAGTTTAATTGAAACAAAACTAATAGCTTTGATCACTTATGTCCCTAGGTCACAAAAGTGCCCCTGTCTGCAGAGAATTATCCAAATAGTAAACAAACGGAAAATGAGAAAAATCAATATTATCGACATTGAAGTCAGACCAGCTGAGCTACACGCACACGCAGATATAAGCCGTTTTACATAAACATTACGCAAGTGAGGCAAAAAAATCGACGATTTTAACATTTCGATTTTATAGAATTCGTTTTCGTTGCCCTGAAAAATTCTCATTTTGTCGTCTAGTTCTGTACTGCCACCCTTCATTCAACTTTACATATAATATTTTATATATAAAAAGATGTTTGCATGGGCGGCGAAAACTCTATGTACGGTGGGTAGTACTACCCACTTGAAATTTCTGAAAGACCTTTCCCCTCCTCCTGTTCACCCCCGCAGCCAGCTAAACTACCCACCTGGGTTCAACACGTTTCGCCGACCCTGGATGTTTGGGTTGTCGACCAAGGTAATAATAATCAAGGATGTAGAATTTTGTCAGCTGACCCAGTTTATTGTATGTACCTGAGAGTTGCCTCATCTGCAACCCAGTCCGTAGATGATGGGGTAAAAACCAAGCTTTGCCCAATATGTCAAATTAGGCGAAGGGGAGAGTGGGGCATTGTCGTCAATTTTTTTTCAAAGTCAGTTTTCAAAACCAGAAATACGTTAATTATAAATGTCACACACGTCGTTGTATCCGGAAATCATCTGGCCACAACATTGTTCAGGTCAATTTAATTCATAATGACACGTGCATTTGTAACAAATAAAAAATTGAAGTGATGAAAAATCAGGAAATAGAAACATCGTGTGACAAAGTCGTCACAAAAGACACTATTGTCAGAAGAGTTTTTTGTGAAAAAAATACATTTTCACAAAAGACACTATTGTCAGAAGAGTTTTTTGTGAAAAAAATACATTTTCACTTTAGTAGTGTTAAGTAGCGTTTGTGACGGCTTTGTCCCACATACAGAGTGACGACAACCCAGTAAAAAAAACTAATTCGGGAGGATTGCAGTGAATTAACATGTTTAAATTCGCCCGAATTCTGCTTTCTGATCCGTTGAAACGAATTGGGCCAGAGCGAATTGAATGCGTGTGAATTCGCCTTAATTCGTGGTCGAGGTCATTTCGAAAAAAATAATAATAATTGCATGCCTCGAGACTCGAACCAGCGATCTCAAGTGTATAAAGACCAGAGGGCGACCACTAAGCTACGGGACTCATTGATATTTATGTACAATGAATCCTTCCCAAGTGCGAACTGCCGGAACTGAACATACGGCCCAGGCTTGGTCCGATTTCGGCAGCCAAAGATCGACTAATGTTATTGGGCCAATATCGGCATTTTGATTGGCCCAGTGTTGTGCCCGTACTGGCTGCCTACATTAGCTATCGAAATTTGTCGATCTACCGCCGATGCTTGGCCCAGTGATGGCACATTACTGGACCAAGTGTAACTTTTATCGCGGCAAAGCATGTTTTATGAGGAAGAGCCAGAGATCGGCCCAGACGCGGCGCATCACTCTTCCAAACTTCGTCTTTACTTTGGCAAAACATGTTTTAATAGGAGAAGCCGGAGTCTGGTCTAGCAAAGGCGCATCACTGGGCCCAGTGTTACTTTTACTACGACAAACAATGTTTTAAGATGAAGAGCCAGAGTTCGGCTCAGACTTGGTGCACTGCTGTTCCCAACTTCGTCTTTACAAGGTCTGGCCCAGCAAAGGCGCATCACTGGGCCCAGTGTGACTTTCATTACGGCAAACCATAACATTAAAAAAAATGTTAAATACGTTTAAAAAAAATGGTCCTGTCATTGCAGAAAGTTATAAAGTATTCGTATTATAATAAATATTTAATTGGAAAAAGAGAGTTTAAAATTTGGTGTTTTAACTTTTTTGAGTTGTACCTTATGAGGATGGCTTTTTCATCGAGTTTCAACTCGTAGGTTTAGCGCAATGCTGCAATGGTTAAGACTCCCGACTGCTAGGCGATAGATTTATGTATAGATGTAGGTTCGATTCCCCGTAGCGTTAGAAATTTTATTTGTAAAATAAGATTTAGAAATCTAATATGTATATGTATTCACTCTACATTATTATATAGATGCGTCCTAAAAAGAATTCATTGATTTTTTATTATTTTTTAAATTAACTCCAGTGATGGTGGCCAGAATCTGGGCCAGAATTGGCCGCCAAGTGCATACTGGATTCATCATTTCATTAAGGGCACGATATTGGCAGCCGATATCGGGCCGATATCAGTACTCATTGCTGAGTCGATAATGGCAGCCAGTAACGCATAAGTGATGGCGGCCAGAGTCTGGGCCAGAATTGGCCGCCTAGTGCATACCGGAGTTATCATTCCAGTGACGGTACGATATTGGCAGCCGATCTTCGGAAATATTTTTGCCGATACTGGGCCAGTGCTGGGCCGTATCTAACTTCGCACTTTGACAATTTCGCGCTGTCAAATTCAGGCAAATTGCAAATTGGAGCTTGACTTTGAATCTCGCGAATTAAAATGAACTGGCTAACACTCAAATCAATTCATGCTGACACGTTCAATTGAATTAGGTCCCCTACAAATTTTTCGCTGAATTCGGGCGAATAGAATATTTGAAGTCTTTATTACTTTTCACGAATTTACACGAATTCACTCCCATCTCCAATTCGAGATTGTCGCAAAGCAAGATTGACGGGGGCTCCTGGCGAACTCTACTAAAATTCGTCCCATTTATTTTCTTTTTACTGGGAATGCAATTTGGAAAAAATTAAATGAGTGCTATGGTTATATTTGCCGAACTTTTCTGAAAAAACCTTCATATCTTGATAATTCTCCGCGTTGAAATATTGACCCTAGACCAAAAATCCTTTCAGCGCCGAAAATGACTTCTCACCCGGGTAAAAATATTTGGTCTTGATTTTGTCTTGAATGTCTTCAATATGTCTTTAGGACGATGATGTCTGGTTCCGTCTCACCAGCTAGACATTGGAGATATAGAGACTTTGCTTGCATTTATGACTGTTGACTGTGCCAAGACAAGACCAGGTTGACTTGTTTCAAGACAAGAAGTGTAAGTCCTGATAAATAAACCGAATTGCTCTTAAAGAAAATTATATTGCCAATTTGTGGCTTTAACATTTGCCAGGGTCAAAAGTAAAGAAGTTTTAGTTTGTAAATTTCATTGTCCATTATACTCCGACCTCCATAAATTATGGACCCCACCGGCAGGGCCCGTGTGGAAAAATTTCGTGGCGCTTTACTGTTTCTGTCTAGTCCGCCCTGAGTCGACATTGGCGCGCCACAGGCTGTCTGTCCAGTGGCTAGACTGGGATGTAACGCTCGGATCGACTAGTTTCTAGACAGATCGGCTATTTTGATAAAAAATGATGAATAATTAAATCAAATAATTATTTTTTATGCCATAAAAGTCCAATATATAGATTTTGCAGTTAATTAAAAATATAAAAAAAGTTTTTGTACACGAAAAAATGAAGAAATAAGTTTCCGCATATCACTTGTACATACGCCGGGTGTCGAGCTTCTGATATAACTTCCTATTATATTGTTTTAACTTTGTCCCGTCGCCTTAACACCTCGGCCATCTGAAAGTTACATTTTTTCCATTTTGGTCGGATATGAATTTCAATTCAGTACATCCTAATATTTATTTCAATAAAACATGAACAATTTTTAAACAATAAAAGTGCTTGATATGTGAATAAATCATTGAAAAAAATAAAGTTTGTATGATTTTACTTGCTATTAGGCTACGAAATAATGATTGTTTATTATTTCAAATGATAATTAATGCGTGAGGCTTCATTATCATTCACGCAACCAATAAATAATTAAAATAAATTAAATAAATAATTTATAATAATATTTGACTTTCTGGAATATCATTAATATTATACATAGCATTATACATATTATGATTATTATGAATTAAATATAAATTTATTATAACTTCACTATATAATTCAATTAAAAGAGAATGTTTTTAAACATTCTTGAAAAAAATCGTTCTTAAGAATACAGTTCTCGTATTAAGATTTCTTTCACCTTCAACATTTATTGTTTACTATCTAAAATATGTAGTAGTGTATAATTCATTATTGCTTGAGCATTTGTGCAATTGTGTGTTGTAATTTCCTAAATCTTTTATTCAAAAATTATTATTTTTTGAATTCACTTCTGTAATTTTTTTCAAGTCCAGAACGTGATTCTGTCTAGAAACTATAGCTAAAATCTGGACAATTTTCATATATTCAAATTCGTAACAAACTCCTAGATAGTGCCAAGACTGGGACTAGACAGCAGAAAGGCATGAATCAAACACGTAGTGAAACTAGACAGCGCCAGTGTAGCGCCAGGCTAGTATTGCGTGAATAGACAGGAATCACGTAGCTAGGTGAGGACCATGCAGTTCACAGTAAAAAAAATGTTCAAAATGATACCGATATCAATATCATTTTGATATGCAACAAAAGTGATACCGCGCGGATCATGTATGAAGTCAAAGCAAGATGGCTGACGTTCGTAGAGCACTTTAACCCATATGCGAGCTTTTTATGGTTTCTGATCGTGCAGCGTACTTGAAAAGTTGAAAAATTAACGAAATCTGATATTAGAAAATATCACCTGTTAAATGTAGTGGTCACTTGTGTGCGGATAGATACAATTTTTAGATTATGTCGTTATGACATTCGCCCCAAAAATTGGCGGCCATTTTGTTTAGTCTGACAAATGATCTGAAAAAGATGATCAAGTTGATAGAATGGACAGATCATTATGATCTCGAGAGTCAAATGATCGTTGGAGCAAAATCCTCTGCAACAAAATTGATTCTTTTTTTTTTTTACTGTGTTGACATCTGCTAAGGATTAAAATTTTACAACCGATAAAACTTGTAATTTTGTAATAAATAATTTTTAAATAAGAAATTCGGAACCTGTCTGTCTCAACAACTGCAGGCATATAAAATTTTTGATGGAAAGATTAAAACTGTAATTTTCTAGAAGTATCTAGTGAACTGTTGGCGATAGGAAAAAATGGACAACATTTTTAGATTCGCCATCCAAACAACATAATTATTGCAGATAAATGAAATTATTAACACATAAACAATAAATACCATGAAGATCAATAATATAAACATTCTATCAAGTTTAAAGCGGATTAGTGATGACCCTTAAGACATCAAAAACAAGTATGGTTCCGTCTCACGAGCTAGACATAAAGAATGACTTGGAATTGTCTTGGATTGGTCTTTACCCAAGACAAAATCAAGACCAAATATTTTTACCCGGGGCAGTGCTGAAAACCCTTGTCACGCGATGAAAAGCGCTACGTAAGAAAGAATTTAACCAAATTCCGTCGGTAATGTTGACACGTTAGGGCCGATTTATACTAACAGAATCATGTTCACATAGTTGAGAGTTTCCTCAAAACTGGCGAGTAACGACTTTGCCCCACTCTTCTCTACTGCTCTTATCAGATAACTTGATTGTATTACAAAAATGCGTTCGTGACTGATGATATATATGGTGACAGCCCTGTGCAAACTATTAAATCATCCAACTCTAACAAAAATGCCTTCGACATATTGGGCTGTAACCATTTTTAACCTGAGAGAAGAATGAGCTTCCTCATTTTTTCAAAAGCCGCGGTGACCCAGACGGTTATGCGCTCGGACTTCACGTTAGAATTCCGGGGTTCGATCCCTGACCTGGTACCTCTGGAAATTTTTCGATGTACTTTCCAGGTTCTGGTGGTTCGGATCCCACCTTAAGCTGTGGGTCCGCTCATCATGCACTTGGCTGCAATCCAATCTGTGGATGGTGGGGCAAAAAACTAGGCTTTGCGCAATATGTCAAATCAGGCATACTGCTCTTATCAGATCACTTGACTGCATTAGAAAAATGTGTCCGTGACTGATGATTTATATTGGGACAGCACCTTATAGATGATTAAAAAAATCCAGCAATGTCTTCAACATGTTGGGCTGTAACCATCTTCAGTCTGATGTTTTTTATGCTAGCTCTAAGAAAGCACCCAGAGGCGACTATTCACGGAGAAAAATGAGATTGAAGAGTTCCATATTCAGTACACAAATTTTTTAATGATTACCAAATTTCAGGAATAGATGCACAAGACACGGGAAGGATTGTAAAGCTACACACTAATCATTCAAAATTTGTATCTCTCCTGCACGTAACCTCATCTTTTGATACTTTAAAATTATTGTATACACTTCACACGTTATCACCTACAATTCAAGTGCTTGAACCTTCGCACAAATGAAAAACTAGTCTCTCCTAAAAAGTGCGTTTTCTCAAAAAAGAATAGAAAGCATAAATTATTATACTTTCTAGAATCAATCATGGAAATCTATATATCGTTCCTTAGTTGTCGGAAGGAAAGGATGAAGTCTTAATCGAAGTATACTTTATAGTGTTCTATTGGGAACTCGATTGAATCTGCAGCAGTCCAGTAATCATTCCTGGATGCCCCGCACTCAATAACATTCGGACAGCACCGAACCGAAGCTTGCTTTAAGGGGATTTATCAGCGTTCTAAAATGGATTGGCAGATTGCGGCCGCACGGTTGAATATTGTCGTCTGATATTTTGCATACCTCATCTAAAGACTGTTCTCTTTTGCAGTTCAGTCTCGGTTTTTTGAATTTTTGTTTAGATTTAACGTTATAAACAAAAAGAAAAGTGCAATGGAAAAAAATGCAGTGACGCTCAGTAGTAGCTGAGTGTGTATTTTCGAGGCCTGAATCTCAACCCTTCTCAAAGGGGAGAGCTCGGCTACGAGGACGACGCCCCGTCGCGCGGGTGGAGACACTCGAAGGCGTCGAATCAACCGAAACGAATCGCCCTCTCATTGTTATGAGATGCAGGCCGGTTCAAAAAACTGAAATTACGAAAATGTCGCGTGATTGAATTTTAATTAGCATACATAGTTTATTAATATAATTACAAGAAATTGAAAAAAAGATTCATGAAAATCGGTTAATATTCGCAGTAATAATAGAAACTTTGAAGTGCACACGATAGTATGCAAAGATACACCGCACAATGGGAGAAACGCATTTTTGTCGTTCGAAAGGTCTACAGCCTTCAATTTTGCCCCAATCCGCGATTACTTTTTTTTTAAATTGGAGAGCGCTAAATTTCCAAGAGCACCTTAGTCAGAGATTCTTGCTTTTTCATGTATTTATTTATTATATGTTTACTCGAAGTATGAGAAAGCAGAGATTTCTCACCAAATCATTATTCACTTTTCAATAGAGCTTTTCATATAATGAGAATCATCCTAAATCGACGCAATAGTACTACCAGTATGCAAATAATTTTTTGATTACTGTCTGTTTTAATTGTTATAAACAAAAGATATTAACAAACAGCCACATAGTGTAATTTTTGTTTGACAAAATTTGTTTTCGGATGAATATTCTTTAAAGCAGTTTTCTGTCGGTGAATTTGGTTAAAATTACTATTTTGTGTTCGGGTTTGTTGAACTAACTTTTTAAAAAAGTAGGATGAACAATTTCAAATAGTAGGATGCACTGAACCACTTGCTAACCGTCCATACTCAGCGAGAAGAAGAGTTACCTGAACCTTTCGTCTGTGAAAAGTAACTTTGCCGATTTCGCATTGTCCAAAAAAATTTTTTTCGAATTTTTATGGGGACGCCCCCCAAATTTGTTCGAATCCGCACAAAAATAAATGTTTTTTTTTTTATTTTGAAAAAAATGATATTTAGGGGTGGCGCAAGCCCCATGAAGTTTGACATGTATTTCCCATAAGAAAAAAAGACGTTTTTGTAAATCTTATTCAGAATCCTCAATATTATCTCAATCGAGTTGAAACTCAACATTTCTCTTCACAATTAGCCATAGAATACGAATAAAATATCACTTTTCAAATATCACACCCATAAGTCTGTTTTATAGAGTCCCAAAGAAACCCCATAAGTGAAAAAATGGATTTTGCGAGTTTTTGGCGCTAATTATGATTTTTTTTGCGGTTTTTTTTTTATGCGACTTGTTTCTAATATATAAAATATGACTTTATACTAAAACTTAGATATTTTATGAATTGTTTAAACAATTTATTATTGTTTTTAGCAATTTTCTCATAGAATGTAGTAAGAGAGACGCGGTTTTTACACAAGTTTTCCATTTGTTGTCCAATTTTCAATTAAAGGGAAGTGATAGTTTATCAATTTTAACAATAGTGATTGTTTAAACAATTTATTATAATTATTAATAATATTATATTTGAATAATGCTAGAAAGATTCGGATTTTTTTTTAGTTTCTGGCTTTTAGTCCAATTTTCATCTGTAGTGAAGTAATAATAAATTCAAGTTAACAAAATAATTGTTTAAACAATTTATTATAATTATTAATAATATTATATTTGAATAATGCTAGAAAGATGCGGGTTTTTTTTTTTAATTTCTGTCTATATATATATATATTATTGTCTATGACTATCTTCATCTATATCGATTGCGCCTGATAGTTGCGGTTTTCCGGCCATTTTTACCTTTATGTCCTTTTTTCACTTAGAGAGGTAATAATTAATTAAAGTCAACAAAAAAGTTATTGAAACTATTTAATATTGTTCATAACTAACTTTTCTTAGATAAGTGCTAGAAAGTGGCGGTTTTTTTTAAAATCTTTTACTTTGCATCGCCTTTTCATTTATGAACAAGTAATAAGTCAAACACAACAAAAATGATTTTCCGAAAGGTATTTTCAGTTTAAGTGAATTATTTTTGCTCTTTCCACAATGCTTAAAAAAAATTGATTTAAAGAAAAAAAGCTATTTTACACGAAAGGCAGAGATCAATATTAAATTGTTCAAACAACTTTTTTGTTAACTTAAATTAATTATTACCTCACTAAGTGAAATGAGGACAGAAAGGTAAACATTGCCGAAAAACCGCAACTATCAGGCGCAATTGATATAGATGAAGATAGTCTTAAACAATAATAATTTGTTTGAACAATTATTTTTGCTCAATCTAATTAATTATTAAGTCACGCCTAATGAAAAATAAACAAACAGTTAGAAATTTCAGAAAAAACCCGCAACATTCTACCAATTAAGCAAAGAGAATATTATCAACAATGATAATAAATTGTTTAAACAATTATTTTGTGAACTTGAATTCATTATGACTTCACTCAAAATGAAAAATAAACAAAAAGCCAGAAATTAAAAAAGAAACCGCATCTTTCTAGCATTATTCAATTATAATATTATTAATAAGTATAATAAATTGTTTAACCAATTATTTTGTTAACTTGAATTCATCATTACTTCACTCCGAGTGAAAAGTGGACAAAAAACCACAAATTTAAAAAAAAAAAAACCGCATCTTTTCAGCATTATTCAAATATAAGATTATTAATAATTATAATAAATTGTTTAAACAATTATTTTGTTAACTTGAATGTATTATTACTTCACTACAGATGAAAATTGGACTAAAAGCCAGAAAATAAAAAAAAATCCGCATCTTTCTAGCATTATTCAAATATAATATTATTAATAATTATAATAAATTGTTTAAACAATCACTATTGTTAAAATTGATAAACTATCACTTCCCTTTAATTGAAAATTGGACAACAAATGGAAAACTTGTGTAAAAACCGCGTCTCTCTTACTACATTCTATGAGAAAATTGCTAAAAACAATAATAAATTGTTTAAACAATTCATAAAATATCTAAGTTTTAGTATAAAGTCATATTTTATATATTAGAAACAAGTCGCATAAAAAAAAAACCGCAAAAAAAATCATAATTAGCGCCAAAAACTCGCAAAACCCATTTTTTCACTTATGGGGTTTCTTTGGGCCTCTATAAAACAGACTTATGGGTGTGATATTTGAAAAGTGATATTTTATTCGTATTCTATGGCTAATTGTGAAGAGAAATGTTGAGTTTCAACTCGATTGAGATAATATTGAGGATTCTGAATAAGATTTACAAAAACGTCTTTTTTTCTTATGGGAAATACATGTCAAACTTCATGGGGCTTGCGCCACCCCTAAATATCATTTTTTTTCAAAATAAAAAAAAAACCATTTATTTTTGTGCGGATTCGAACAAATTTGGGGGGTGTCCCCATAAAAATTCGAAAAAAATTTTTTTGGACCACCCTAATACACATACAGAAATACGTTACAATGCGAAATCGGCAAAGTTACTTTTCACAGACGAAAGGTTCAGGTAACTCTTCTTCTTGCTGAGTATGGACGGTTAGCAAGTGGTGCAGTGCATCCTACTATTTGAAATTGTTCATCCTACTTTTTTAAAAAGTTAGTTCAACAAACCCGAACACAAAATAGTAATTTTAACCAAATTCACCGACACAAAACTGCTTTAAAGAATATTCATCCGAAAACAAATTTTGTCAAACAAAAATTACACTATGTGGCTGTTTGTTAATGTCTTTTGTTTATAACAATTAAAACAGACAGTAATCAAAAAATTATTTGCATACTGGTAGTACTATTGCGTCGATTTAGGATGATTCTCATTATGTGAAAAGCTCTATTGAAAAGTGAATAATGATTTGGTGAGAAATCTCTGCTTTCTCATACTTCGAGTAAACATATAATAAATAAATACATGAAAAAGCAAGAATCTCTGACTAAGGTGCTCTTGGAAATTTAGCGCTCTCCAATTAAAAAAAAAGTAATCGCGGATTGGGGCAAAATTGAAGGCTGTAGACCTTTCGAACGACAAAAATGCGTTTCTCCCATTGTGCGGTGTATCTTTGCATACTATCGTGTGCACTTCAAAGTTTCTATTATTACTGCGAATATTAACCGATTTTCATGAATCTTTTTTTCAATTTCTTGTAATTATATTAATAAACTATGTATGCTAATTAAAATTCAATCACGCGACATTTTCGTAATTTCAGTTTTTTGAACCGGCCTGCATCTCATAACAATGAGAGGGCGATTCGTTTCGGTTGATTCGACGCCTTCGAGTGTCTCCACCCGCGCGACGGGGCGTCGTCCTCGTAGCCGAGCTCTCCCCTTTGAGAAGGGTTGAGATTCAGGCCTCGAAAATACACACTCAGCTACTACTGAGCGTCACTGCATTTTTTTTCCATTGCACTTTTCTTTTTGTTTATAACGTTAAATCTAAACAAAAATTCAAAAAACCGAGACTGAACTGCAAAAGAGAACAGTCTTCAGATGAGGTATGCAAAATATCAGGCGACAATATTCAACCGTGCGGCCGGAATCTGCCAATCCATTCTAGAACGCTGATAAATCCCCTTAAGGATACCATACGGACGTTTAGTGCCTCTTACTTTAGCATCCAGAATACCAGATTGCAGAGAGGAGCTGATTGCTATCTTGGAAACCTGGGTTCAATTCTCGGCAACTACGTTTTTCATCTAACTCGACTTTTTCTGTTTCAGCAAATTAATGTTGATAATTTGATGTTTGAAACTTCTTGAATATACAGTCCAAGCTCCGAGCATTGCCGTTTTCGGGGCTGTAGGGGAGTATGATTCCAAGAAGCCATAAACCCCCACTCTAAGCTCGGTCACGCTCGAATGCGTGGAAGAGAAGAATACAGCTGACAATCTCCGAGCATTGCCGCGCGTCGCGTCGGTTGGTTAAAAAATCTATCTCGAAAATCGTTTCATGTACCTAGTGTACATGCATGTGTACAAAAGTGATTAAAATTGTATTATTTTGTTATAGACCCGAGTTTAAAGGTATGTGAAACATAAAAATCGAACATTAGCTATGGTATGTTCGATTCTTAGAATAAATCTAAACAAAGCGTCAAAGTGACAAATATTTCACCTCACTTTTAACGTTACCTATGTAATCTCGTGCAATACATTAATAATTACTGTGTCTTATTGCTTCTTTTTTTTTTAAACAAAGAGAAACTCAAATATCGAATTGTCAATTATAACCACAATTTGATGTCACTCGTGTAATCTTCGTGATTATGATATACATGAAAAACGTAAACAAAAAAACAATGAAAAGCTTTTTTTACAGCAGTGAGAATAGATATTAGTTCATTTGAAAAATGGAAATTCAAAAACCGATACAGCTAAAATATGTAAAAGAAAAAATTCTTTCACTCTTTTTCACTTTTCACACCGCGCAATAATACTGCGAGCAGTTTTCTCATAGAAATTCATATTAAAGGAGCTGAAATCAGGCATCTAATATCTCTTGAACGCGATTTTATAATTTTTCATGGTTTTTTCCAGGTTTTAACGTTGACATTTTATGTTCAACATTTATCCAAAACATATCTGTGCAAAGCCCTTAAATATTTGACGGAAAGTGAAATAAAAATTGATTGGTTAGCTATCTTTTATATTGTAATATATTCACAAATATTCGTGCAAGAAACATTGATACCTTATAGTACATAAATTTGATTTTATATAATAGCAAATTTGTTTAAAGTGGATTAAAAATAATGTTGAATAACGAACAGATATCCTTATATTTAATTCCTTATATGTATAATAAAATGAACAATTTGTTTGATTGAAAAATTTCGAGATTTTGCCCGAAAAAAACCTTCAGATTCGGACGTTTCGTTCCCGGCAATCCTCTGAGCGTTAGCTAAGAAATGCATCAGTCGCGAGCGACGCTAAAGTGGGGGTAGTGCTCGAGCGAGGAATTGGGGAACCGGCAATGCTCGGAGCTTGGACTGTATGTATGTATAATATATACACGGAGAGACTTTTGGTATTAATATTTCTTTTACCGCATATTCATAATTAAAATAAAATATACGAATTTAGGGATAATCGAGGTACGGTTAGAAAAAGTCGAATAGTGACTATGAAAATGCAGACTAATATTTCTGATTGGAATAAATCGTAAGAATATTAGACTCTTACACACACAAAATAACGAAAATTTGTATAGTGCTTTGAAAGAAACGAAACAAACGCTTTGCAATCTTTCTAAACCACTATACGAAAAATGGGGGTCACGTGATCTTGTATTTCACACTGGCGCATGGCAAAAAGAAAGACGGGTGGAAGTGTATGAACGCACACTACTACATAGGCTACAAATACATCTTTATATATATTTGTGTATTCTTTGACCTATACGCATATATAAAACTATCTTATATCTATAAATCTCACGCATTACGCTGAGACTTATGATTCTTTCTGCCCTTATATACTGACCAGTGAAACGTATCGCTACTTGTGAGAAACTAATAGTGCTGGGTCAAAAATTTTAGGTGCCCCGGACTTTATTATATTGATAATTTATATGCTTACAAACTATAATTAAATAAATACGCTATTAACGCGACTAACATTTGCATGAAAAATTTGGTTTCAGAAACTTAAGAACTGAATTGAAAGATTGCTTGAGAATTATTTCAAAATTTCAAACACAAAATTAAAAGCAGTAATAAGGAAGTGAATTCAGGCAGCGACTTTTTTTTTTGAAAATTTAAAAGTAATTATCAGCTCATTTGAGACAGTAGCACAGAAGTTTATACTATTATTAAGCATATTTTGTGAGTATTTTATATGCTGAAACATATCAATACAAATATTACAAAATATTATCTTTAGAATTATCTCAGGGCGTCTACTCAAATTCTATAAAAAAATTTTCTGACAATCCCAGTTTTTTCCAGGTATCTATAGATTTTTTCAAGGTATAATTTTCCTGAATAAGGAGCCACTCAAGTATTAAGTATCGTAATTTTTATAGCAATTGTAATCCTACATCCCTTCAAAGTATCACATAATACCTAAAAAAAGCCCTATCGTTAAGCATATGTGTGGATGGTTGAATTGTAATTACTTGAGTTTATTAAAAGTTTTATTAGTTTTAGTTTAGTTTTATCAAAATTTTTATATATAAAATCAAATAATGATGTTCCTTAATTTATGAAAGTAACTTTATAGAAGAACAAGAGCTTTCTTAATGGTACAAGGTTTTAGAAAAATTATAATAACTACTGAAAAAATCCAACTTTTAACGAAAAATGCCTTTGACATATTAGATATTTTTTAAAATAATTTTTTAACATTATTTTCATAGTAACTTGAAATTTAAAGCATTGTGAACTTATCACTTACGGCTTACGGGGTGACTGCTGGACCGAAAACCAAGAAATGACCAGGAATTTTTTGAAACCGGGAAAAACCGACAAATGACAGTGAATTTATTTTTTCACAGGGAATTTTAGAAATTCTTAGAATAAGCATTTATGAAATTACTTGGAATATCGCAAATACCATATCACATGATATAATTCAATTTAAAAAAAGTTCGATTTCAACTTTTTTTGAATATTAAGTTCTGTTGTTGTTAACTGTTTCAATTACTGCATCATTCAGTTTATAACGCTTAATTCTAAAATCTTTTACTTTACAATTTTTCCATTTCATGTCTTCATTTTTAAATGGAAATTTTTAATTGAAAGTATTTAAAAATTCAGTTTTGAAGGCTTTAAGAATAAAAAATTAAAAGCGTTAGAAATTTAAAATTGTTTATAAAAATGTTTTAAGTTGATCAACTGTAAATATAAATTAATTAATGATTTTTTAAATTGAACTGTAGTTCGAGTGTTAAAAATTGTACAATAATTATTTTACAATACGATTCTAAGTCTGTTCGAAATTAAAAAATTTGCAAATTTTAACGTTGAAAATTAAACTTCTTTTAAACGAAAGCCATAACAATTAGACAAGTAGAAATGTCCGATTGAAACTTCATAAATTATTTTCAATGTGAAAACTTAAAATTAATATATTCATAATCACACACTTTTATTCAATTTAGAATCTTATCCAAATATTGTCTCAGTCTAAAATATTCAATTTTTAACCCATTCAGTTGGACAGTTTTCAATCACAAAAATTGCAAAAGGAGAAATTATAAATGAAATATTCAAAACTAAAGAATTTTAAACTAAATTGTTTGAAACAGGAAGCCTTGAATGGTAAAAATTTGAACTTTTAACGTTACAATTTGTATTCTAATGTTAAATAACAATTCAAAATTATCAAATTGAAACGACCAAAATCAATATAAATAAATAAATTTTGTTATTTAGTTTTTTTCCCAATTGCAAGAGGAACTTTTTTTGTTTAAAACTTGTATTAAGTGTAAGAATGGGAAGTATTGTATTTTTAACATTTTTATCAAGCTTGAAATGAGGAAATTTTAATTTTTGTTAAATTGGCAGTGCATTTTATATTTTTAAGGTTTTTATTGAGTTAGAAGGGATAATTCAAAAAATACAGTTTTATTGAGTATGAGGGGATGAAATTTGGATTTTCAATTTATTCTGGATTAAAAGAGGGACATTTTGTTATTTTTATGATTCTTAAAGAACTGGGAGGAAATTTGTGTTTTCAAGTTTTTCTAAATAGGAAGAGAAACTTTTTGGTTTTGAACGTTTTTATTGAGTTAGGAGAGGGACATGTTTCATTTTTCAACATTTTAAATAATTAGAATTGAAATGGAGGATTAGTTTTAATTTAGAGCATTTAAAACGATAGCGTGGATTGATATTTTTTAACCAGAAATCTTTGAACTGTTCAATTTATAAGTGTAAAAAATTAAGTTTCGCAGTATTTTATTGATAATTTCCGAATTAAAATTTGTTTAAGCTTCAATGCATACTACATTAGTTAGAAACATTTTTTAATATAAACGCGTATAATTGAAACTTTTGGCGAGATATCACGAGTCGGGTGCAGTCGGTCTGCTGGCCTGGTCGTCGCGTACTCGGTTATAGACGGAACAGCTCGGAAACTTTCGGGCGTTTTTAGTATAGTCTTTTAGAATTCTCGCAAATCCCGGTTGCAGATATTACTAGCGGCTCTCATTTCGATACGCATTCATATTTAAGAATACTAGAATTTCGTACATTTCTTATAACTTATGTTACCTAAAATATTTACTATTGAAAATATTTTTTAGAAAACTTGTTATTGACCATTATCACTTTTTGACACTCACAATTCCCAAACAGTAAATAAGACTTTTTCTAAACGTAGATACTAATTTTTGCTCGCTCAAGTTTATAATAATACATACAGAAATACCATCATCTCTTATTATAGTAGGAATCTTTATAACAGTACCCCGATTATCCCCAAATTCTTACATTTTATTTTAATTATAGGTGCAGTTTGTACCAAATATTGATATCGAAAGTCTCTCCGTGTAGATAAATGTAAGTTTATAAGATGAAAAGTGACTATATCGACCCGTCAACAGCCGCCGCTCTGTGTCCTTGTGAATTCTTTTTGGCCGATCATTCTTTACTGTTGCGAGTATAGGAATGATTCCTATTCTGGACTGAACTCCGCACGGTGCGCTAGGAGAGTCAGACCGTCGACAAGCTGTAATCTCTTTAGTTGCCTAAAGGAGTTAATACCACGATTGCACTTGAATTAATAACCGATTTCTAATTGCGATTTTTTTTACAACGCCAGTTCAGTAATGAATACCTCGACTACCTGTACTAAAGACCCAATTCTTCACTTTCATTTTTTCCGTGTTGTCACCTTCAGTGCTCGCAGCCGCTGTGTAAAGATAACAGCGGTAAATGAAAAACATCAAACTACATCATGCTCCTAATTTCGTACCTACCACCCGCGAAGAAGTTAAAAAAAATACAATAAATATAATAATATTAATGGTACTCTCTATTTATCCCTACTGAAAAAGCCTACATAGTAAACTACATTGGAACCTATGTGGGAACCAATGTGGGATCCTTTTTTGAATTCCTGTCTCAAATTAAGATCTAGATGGGAATGTAGGATGAGAATCTATATCGGTTCTTATCATGGGTTTTTATGAAGGTTTCTACATGGATGGGTTTGCAATTGATATTTAAGGAGTGTGCATTAGTTTTCTATGAAAGCTACGGCTGCGCAGTATTTTTTGGGGGTTTCAAAATTACCAACTAATAACCCAAAATTTCCAAAACTTCTAAAACATATTTCATTATAAGAAGTTATATCCCATGTGGGATTTCATATAGGAACAATTCATAGGTTTCCATAACGGTATTCATGTAAGAACCCATGTAGAAACCCACAAAATATTTCCCATCCTATGTCACATCGCAATTTGAGACAGGAATTCAAAAAAGGATCTTATATGGTTTCCCATATAGGTTCCCATGTAGTTTACTATGTAGGCTTTTTCAGTAGGGATAGTCCGAACAAAAGCCATGTGCTCTTTCCTTTGTCATGTCTATACGTTTACACTCGACCGTTACTATTCATAATCCTCTACAACCGAAATTTCTTAACCGATTTCGATATTTTTACATTCTCATCATAATGAGAAGATTTTATGTGAAAATTCACTATCGCGAATTTCTCTAATTCTCTACGTTTCGAAACACCCTGAATCCTGGAATCCGGTCTGTCGTAGTTGTTGTCGTTGTCGTTGTCATTGTTGTTGTCTTTAGATTGGATAACTTTTGAAAGACTAATCGGATTGAATTGCGCTTTGGTACACGTATTTGAAGACCAAAAAGAAAGATATCCAAGAAGAAAAATATCTAATAAATTGTTTAGTGATAAGTTTTTGATAGGACGCGTATTTTTCATTTTATTCGTGAAAAACATTAAAAATTAAATAATTAATTTGTTGAAAAATGACAGAAGATACAAACAAAATTAGTCGACAAAAGTTTTTGACTCAAAAAAGGTCTAAAAATTTGTTATTCATTATTTTTTATCTGATACGTTGTTTTTGTTTATTTGTAAAAAATAACATTAAAAATGGAAACACAAAATTTTGGGAATACGAAGGAAATTGATTAAATGGATGCAATTGGAATACGATGCAATTTTCATGTGAGAAGTTGTATAGTAGGCTCCGGAAGCTACGATCATGGTTCTTTGAAGCAACCAATTCCGAATCAACCGGAACGTATACAACCCACTTCTGCTCCTTCTGTTCTATAGAAGGTGAGCAAGAGGCGGGAAATTTACACGAGTTGACATCGTGCAACACTGTTCCTTGGAGCCCGGTCTCTATCCGCGGATGACCTTACACAGCAGACGAGACAATTGAAGATGAAGGTTTCACCTCTGGATACTTTTTTAGAGCTACAGGTTCGCGATGGACAGGTCGGAATCTTGTTGAGTTGGCTAAGAAATTAAGCTGTCATACCTCCAACACAGTTTGTCTCGACTGACTTCAACCCAAAAGGGTTGCATATGCCGGCTTTTTCTGAATATATATCTGGGATGCTCCACGATCATTTTGAGCCCAAAAACAAAAAAATCGCTTGGGTCCTTTTTGAGAAAACTCTTTTTTTCTAAATTTTGTTGAGGAGGTTAATCAACATATTTTAATGAAAATAAGTTAAACGTGGAATTTATTGGCTCAAACCCTTCAGTTTGGCATCCAAAAAAGGGCTACATGTGCTGAGCATCTGACGAGAACTGAATCCCCTAAAATATTTTTGAAAAATGGTGAAAAAAGTAGGAAAAAATCAGTTCATTGAAAATTGCCTTATTCCAGTTCATCCTATGTCCCAAATATCTTAACAGGTATTAAAGTGCTTTAAATTTTCTGAAAAATGAAAAAAATCGAATGTACTATTTCTAAAAGTTTGGGAATTATGGTCCTAAGAAGACTATTTTAAGCGAATCATTTGAATGAAAAAAATATATATAGTTTTGAGAAATAACTTGTTTCCTATGCATATCTGGTAAAAATTGCCGAATAATTAATTAAAGAAAACTTAATTTTGAGTAGATCTAAAAAAATTGCTCTAGCTCGAATAGAAACAAAATGATGGCCTTTTGAATATGACCCTTTTTTATGAAATTTTGTTTAACATAAATTTTATAAATAAAATTGATCGTTTTCCAAAAGAATCATTTCCCGAGCAATTCAGGAGGAAGTTACAACCAGATAGGTGGAGGAGGACCTGATTTTGAGCGAATCTAAAAAAAAAGAATGCTCTAGCTGATTTTAGCTCTAATTGAATCTAAATTATGGTCTTCTGAATATGATCATTTTGTAAGGGAATTATGTTAATCATCATTTTTTAAACAAATTAAATACAAAATCAAAATTTTATCATTTTTCAAAATAAAATATCTCGTTTTTAAAAATAAATAAGTTCCTGAGAATTGGACATGGCGGAGTCTGTTCACTCAGATTTTTGGACAAAATATAAAGTCTCGAAGAATCATTCATACTACGCAATCAGGCTACAACGTGCATTATGTGAATATAATAAATAGCGTTCACTCATTCCAAGCTTCCAATCATATTTTCATAATATCGTTAATAAAAGTTTTCAGTTCATAATTAAATTAATTAAGTCTTCATTTGAATCAAGCACAAGATATACAATATGATAAAAACATTTTCCTTGTCTCATCCTCTAGAAACGAAAAATAAAATAATCAACAAAATTCCATAAAAAGCGTAATTTTCAGAAGGCCATCATTTCGATGCGATTGGAGCTAGAGCATTATTTTTGTCAGATTTACCAAAAATTAGGTCCTCCTTAACCTGTCTGGTGGCAACTTTCTTCTGAATTGCTCAGGAAATGAGTTCTTTTGGAAAACGATAGATGCTATTCAAAAAATAGATGTTGAACGAAATTTCATAAAAAGGGTCATATTCAGAAGGCCATAATTTTGGTTCTATTACAGCTAGAGCATTGTTTTTTTTAGATCTACTCAAAATCAAGTCTTCTCTAAATAACTTACTGGTTGTATCGATAGCTCTTCTCTACGTGTAATTCCGTAGAATTTACCATGAAGGTGCTTGTTAGTATGTTCTCTCAGTAGAAGCGAATGTTTTGCTTCCTTTACACGACTTCTGAGCACCAAAGATGTTAGTGATGCTAGGCTATGTGTGGTGTCGCTGGAATCAAATCAAAGGACAAGCTCCTATGCGGCCCTATCTGCGGGACGGTATAGGAACGCCGCAGCATTGACGACTTCATGTTGATGCGAGAGTTGCATAAGAGAATCTGATTCAATTTTTTTATTCAAACTTATTCTCGGGGAACCCCGATTTTCAACATAGCCACGGACTAAGTCAAGTGACTGATGAGATGAGGATCTTATAAGTTAATTTAATACGATGTTTGAAATCTGCTCCGATAATGTTGTAGGTACAAAAGGAGGTGCATTGTGAAAATTGGAATTCGTCTTTTACCGCTGTTATCTTTATACAGCAGCTGCGAGCGTTGTAGGTGACAACAGTCGCCCCTGGATGCTTTCTCAGAGCTATCATCCAGCAAACTTCGTCCTAAAGTTGTATCCTTTTCTGCTTTTGATTTTGAATTTCGCACGTTCGTAGTAGAGAAGCACAAACCCCTCTTTCATTGTGGTATCCCATTTGAAGCTTTCCCTTTCATAATAATCAACGCCAATTTCCAAAACAGTTTCTTGCTTTCTTTAGAATCAATTTGCATTTGTCTATTTCTCTCATCATTGCTATGCCTTGCAATGTTCAACTTAATTCGATACGCTTGCTTCTTATCGTTAATGGCTACGCGGATTGCATCATTTCACCACGCATCACCAGACATTCTTCCTACAACTGAAGTGCCACCCACTTCAGTTGCACTTCCAAGAATGATTCATATTATACCTTTAAGCCATTCCCCTTTCGGGGTAGGCGTGACTTGCTCGGTTGGAAAATAGTGAATAGGTATATAGGTATAAAGTAGGTCGGTATACGGGTATAAGGTATATAGGTATATAGGTGTTAGGTAAAGATGTTTTAGATTGATCTGGAATTCTCGTGTTATTTATTTGAATGACAAGTTCACTCCGCAAAACTGCTCCGACCCAGGTTGCTGATTAATCTCTCTAGCGATCACCCCAAGTGAGGAGCCTCACAAAATTGTTATGTATGGTTCCTCATTTGGGCCATTAGTATTAGTATTAGTATTAGCATTTTTTCATGCAAGCTCTTGTATTTCTATTACTTCTTACGTCTATTCGGATTAGTGGCTCATTCACAGATTCTAACCATTCTTCCGGCGGTCTACCTCTGGGCATTCTGCCATTTACTTTACCTTTATACACTTGCTTGGTCAGTCGTTCATCTTTCATTCTTTCAAGATGTCCACCTTAGCTGATTTCTTTCCCATATGTCAACTAGTGTATCTCCTGTACCACATTTTTTGAGAATTGTCTCGTTTCGGACTTTGTCCATCAGTGTTTTCCCGCGCATATTATGCGCAGAGGTTTCATGCCGGTCGCGTTGATTTTACTACTGTCCTTTTCTTGACAGGTCCATGTCTCGCTACCGTATAGTACAGTCAGTACGAATATAGAATTATGTATGGCCATTTTAGCTTTTTTGATGTTTTTATTTGTGAGGATGGACCCTGCTCTACCGATAACCTGCTTACCCTTATTTATACGCCTATCTAACTCCCCATCTATTTTTCCGTCGTTAGTGAATAGACTACCTAGATATACGTATTTGTCATCTTGCTTTAATCTCTCATCATACTCTCTATAACTTTATTGTGTACTGACGCATCCCAAGTTGGCCTATCAATGCATTTGTAGGGTAAGGAGGGGCAGCGCCGACCCTGGGGACAAAGGCGAATTCGCTTATAACATAGCAATTACTTAATAATTTTAATTATACTTCGCATTGAATGAATCTATTTTATTATAGAGATAGTGTTACTTACAAAAATCTTGAAAATTGACGTTGTAAGAGAAAAATTATGCAGAAAACTGTTTTGACAACCAAAGAATGGAAGATTTGCGGGCAGAAATATAAAGATTTCAACATTAATGGCAATACATATACTTACAGCATGAAAGTTTGATATTTTGACAGATAGAACAATGTCATATCGATGAGTTCTACGAATATTAGGCTATTGTTCCGTTACCGTTAAGAAAGACTCAGAGACTATAGAAATAGAAATAGAAATAGAAAGACTATCGTTCCATTACGAATAAGAATTAGTCTATCTTTTCACTACGGATAAGAACTAGTCTAAATTCATTTAGCTAAGTTTTCAGGAGGAAGAAATTAAATTTTGTATTCGTAAATCAAATCAGGAACTGAAAATAAGTAAACAAATTTTGAAAGTAATAATATTTATACCATGATTTCAATTAATTATTGAAAATAAATCTCTTCTCGGTCGTAGCAATGACCAAAAATGTGTAGATTTCTGTTCCTCAGTCTGTCTTGTTCGTCATTTTTGTAATATTTTCAGGAATAAATTAATTAAAAATTAAAGATATTGTTTTGAAGATGCTCACGAATAGAAATATTAATTCATTATCTTGTTGATTACAGTTTTCTGTCTTTTGTCAAACTTGTCTAGATAAAATTCCAAACATAACCCATAAGTTATGTCATTATGGAAAATGGATTTTAGGAACTTTTAGGTATATATGTATCAATTGAAGGGCAGAAATGCAAAAGGAGTCAAACGCCATTTTTCACTTTTTTCAGGAGAGACTAAAAACATGTTGTAAATTCAGCGCGACCATCTAAGAAAAAAATAAGGAAGTACTTTCGAGATACTTTCATGCTCTATCGAACTAACAAGGAAGGTACTCCAGGTGTCCCTCGCCGATTTGATTCTCCCTGATATATGTTGTAGTACTCGAAAAACTAAGTGACACGTATTTTTTTTTATCTGCGGAAAAACACTTTGAGGGGGTGAAACAACCCCTCAAAGATAGGGGTCGCAAGTGTCGATTGTATAGTTTTGTGTAGAAAAACAAAATTGATTTCGACCAAACCTACTGGGAAAGTTTCCTCATGATGAAAGATGACCAACGTAATTTTCTAAAAAAAAAAATAAAAAAATTAAGGGGATGAACCACCCCTACATAGTTTTAAAGTTGTGCTGAAAATGGCTAAATTCACAGGAAAAAATTTGAAAAAAATATATTTTGCACTTGAGACCAAAGTAAAGTTGACGTGTTTCGCAAAAAAAATTGGTTAAAAAAATTAATGGGGGTAACTACCCCAAAACACTTTTTATTATTTGGCTATGATAATATATTCTTTTGATACACAAAAAAATTGAGAAATTATTCTTATAACGGAGGAAGTGAAATAGAAGTCCATCCAACATGAATAAAAAAATTACGCGGGGGTAAACCACCCCGACATATTTTTGAAAATGTGCTGAAAATTGCTAAATTCACAGGAAAAAATCTGAAAAGAATATATTTTGCAATTGGGACCAAAATAAAGTTGACGTGTTTCGCAAAAAAAAATTGGTAAAAAGTGTTATGGGGGTAGCTACCCCAAAACACTTTTTATTTTATGTCTATGATAATATATACTTTTCATACACAAAAAAAATTGGGAAATCGGTTTTATAACGAAGGAAGTGAAATAGAGTCTATCCAACATTAATAAAAAAATTGCGTAGGGGTGAACCACCCCTACATATTTTTAAAGTTGTGCTGAAAATTGCTAAATTCACAGGAAAAAATCTGAAAAAAATATATTTTGCACTTGAGACCAAAATAAAGTTGACGTGTTTTGCAAAAAAAAAATTGTAAACAAAATTAAAGGGGTTAGCTACCCCTAGACACTTTTCATTTTATGTCAATGATAATATATACTTTTCATACACAAAAAAAATTGGGAAATTATTTCTATAACGAAGGAAGTGAAATAGAGTCCATCCAACATGAATAAAAAAATTACGCGGGGGTAGACCACCCCTAAATGTTTTTAAAAATGTGTTGAAAATTGCTTAATTCATAGGAGAAAAATTTGAAAAAAACATATTTTGCACTTAACATAAAAATAAAAATCAGTTGTTTCGCAAAAAAAAAAAATTCCAATTAATGGGGGTAGCTACCCCTAAAAATTTTTATTTTTTGTATATGATAATATATACTTTCCATACTCAAAAAAATTGGGAAATTAGTTTTATAACGAAGGAAGTAAAATAGAGCCCATCAAACATGAATAAAAAATTACGCGGCGGTAAACCACCCCCCCAATTATGTAGAAAACTGCAAAATAAGACTTGCATCTAGCAAGAAAAATCCGAAGAAAATACCTGTTGCACACAGTATATCGAAGATTTATTGTTCAAACTTTGAGAAATAATGATATTCGTCAAAAAAGTGTTTAAAACATAATGATTTCTTACACCACGAACATCCAATTACAGCGGTATTCGTACAATCTAATATGTTACAATGTGTATGGAAAGTATATATTATCATAGACACCAACTAAAAAGTGGTTAGGGGTAGCTACCCCCATTAATTTTTTTATTTATTTTGGCGAAGCACGTCAACTTTATTTTTGTTCACAGTGCAAAAAATATATATTTTTAAATTTTCTCCTATGAATGTAGCAATTTTCAGCAAATTTATAAATATTGAGGGGTGGTTTACCCCTGCGTAATTTTTTTATTCATGTTGAACTGACTCTATTTTACTTCCTTTGTTATAAAAATAATTTCCCAATTTCTCTCGCGTATGGAAAGTATATATTATCATAGACAAAAAATAAGAAGTGTTTGGGGGTAGCTACCCCCATTTATTTTTTGAAATTTGTTTTGTGATATACGTCAACTTTATTTTCGTCTCAAGTGCAAAATATATTTTTTTCAAATTTTTTCCTGTGAATTTAGCAATTTTCAGCACATTTTCAAAAATATGTAGGGGTGGTTCACCCCCGCGTAATTTTCTTATTCATGTTGGATGGACTCTATTTCACTTCCTTCGTTATAGAAATAATTTCCCAATTTTTTTTGTGTATGAAAAGTATATATTATCATAGACATAAAATAAATAGTGTTTTGGGGTAGCTACCCCCATTAATTTTTTACCAATTTTTTTTTGCGAAACACGTCAACTTTATTATGGTCTCAAGTGCAAAATATATTCTTTTCAGATTTTTTCCGGTGAATTTAGCAATTTTCAGCACATTTTCAAAAATATGTAGGGGTGGTTTACCCCCGCGTAATTTTTTTTTCATGTTGGACAGACTTCTATTTCACTTCCTTCGTTATAAGAATAATTTCTCAATTTTTTTTGTGTATCAAAAGAATATATTATCATAGCCAAATAATAAAAAGTGTTTTGGGGTAGTTACCCCAATTAATTTTTTTACCAAATTTTTTTTGCGAAACACGTCAACTTTATTTTGGTCTCAAGTGCAAAATATATTTTTTTCAAATTTTTTCCTGTGAATTTAGCCATTTTCAGCACAACTGTAAAACTATGTAGGGGTGGTTCACCCCCTTAATTTTTTTTTTTTTTTTTTAGAAAATTACGTTGGTCATCTTTCATCATGAGGAAACTTTCCCAGTAGGTTTGGTCGAAATCAATTTTGTTTTTCTACACAAAACTATACAATCGACACTTGCGACCCCTATCTTTGAGGGGTTGTTTCACCCCCTCAAAGTGTTTTTCCGCAGATAAAAAAAAATACGTGTCACTTAGTTTTTCGAGAACTACAACATATACCAAGGAGAATCAAATCGGTGAGGGACACCTGGAGTACCTTCCTTGTAAGAAAAGTTTGCTCACAAAAAGCTATCCGGTTTCGAGAAATCGGATGAAACAGGTCACGTTTCGAGGTTACATTTTGGGTCCGTATCGACTTTTAACATCTTTCAACATTAATTGTGGAGTCAATTTGCAGTTTAAGAAAAAACTAAAAATTTGAATTCTAGCTATTGAATGGACGAATTGATTTCCAAAAAGTTTCTTCAAATAAAATCATGCAGTTTCGCGAAATTTGAAAATCCACTTATGACTTCGAAATGGTGTAAAACTGACATTTCACCTTCAAAATAATGACGATAGCAGTAATAATTTTGCATATTTCCAAAAAATTAGGAATTGGGTCTTAGGTTATTCAGTGCTGAATAGAAGGGACCCAATAGTAATTAAAAATAATCAGCCAGTTTCGCGAAAAATGAAATTTGATTTTTTACTTTGTGGTAAGAAAAGCTTCTCGGACTGTGAAGACAAGAACTCAAATTTTGAAAAATGATGCCCCAAAAAAATCCTTTGGCAGGTATGTGCAATAGAATTTATCTGATTTTTTGAGCTAATAAACCCGATTTCGAAAATTTGGCGCTTGACTCCTTTTGCATTTCTACCCTTCAATTAGAAAATAATACAATATTTTCACAATAAATTGTGATAAAGTGAATGAACTAAAAATATTTATTTGCAATTATCGTCAGCACGCCAGGGTTCGGACATAACCTCAAAAAACCTCATAAGAAACTTGTTTTGGTTCTGAAGATCGGACCATGTTCACTATATGTTTTTGAGGTCGCTGAATCCGACACCGAGGTCTAAGAAAACCCCAGCACGTCAGGGTTCTGACATAACCTCAAAAAACCTCATAAAAAACCTTTTTTCGGGTCTGGAGGTCAAACTATGCTTACTATATGTTTTTGGGGCCGCTGAATCTGAATATGAGGTCCGAAGAACCCCAGTACGTCAGGTTTCTGACATAACCTCCAAAAACCTTATAAAAAATCTTTTTTTGGGTCTGGAGATCAGACCATGTTTTCTATATGCTTTTGGGCTCGCTGAATCCGAATCCGAGGCCCAAAACACCCCAGCACGTCAGGGTTCTGGTATAACCTCAAAAAAACCCTATAAAAATCTTTTTTCGGGTCTGGAGGTCAGACTATGTTTACTATATGTTTTTGGGGCCGCTGAATCTGAATATGAGGTCCAAAAAACCTCACTACGTCAGGTTTCTGACATAACCTCCAAAAACCTTATAAAAAATGTTTTTTTGTGTCTGGAGGTCAGACCATGTTTTCTGTATTTTTTGGGGGTCGCTGAATCTGAATCTGATGTCCAGAAAACCCCAGCACGTCAGATTTCTGACATAACCTCAAAAAAACCCTATAAAAATATTTTTTTGGGTCTGGAAATCAGACCATGTTTCCTATATGCTTTTGGGGTCGCTGAATACGAATCCAATGTCCGAAAAAAACCCAGCACGTCAGGGTTCTGATACAACCTCAAAAAACCCTATAAAAATCTTTTTTCTCGTCTGAAGGTCAGACTAAGTTTATTATAGGTTTTTATAGTCGCTGATTCCGAATCCTGAGGATCCGACTCTCTGCATCGTAAAATGCTTGCGTGCGCCTGCCGTGAAGGCGGATGAATAAATTACAGGAGTTTCTTTGAAAATTAAAACCTGGACGTGCTGGAGTTTTTGAGACTACGGATTCGAATTCAGCGACCCCAAAAACATATAGTAAACATTGTCTGACCTCCAGACCCGAAAAAAGATGTTTGATGAGGTTTTTTGAGGTTGTGCCAGAACCCTGGCGTGCTGGGGTTTTTTGGACCTCGTGTTCGGATTCAGCGACCCCAAAAACATATAGTAAATATCGCCTGACCTCCAGACCCAAAAATATATTTTCTATGAGGGTTTTTGAGGTTATGCCAGACCCCTGACGTGCGGTCCTTTAGACCTCAGATTTGGATTCAGTGACCCCAAAAACATATAATAAACATGGTCTGGCCTCCAGGCCCGAAAAGAGTTTTTTTGTTTGGCTGTGTTATTTGAGAAATTTGCATTTGAGATGCTATTGTATAGAAGATAGCCTATTATTCGTCGGAACATTTCCTACAAATTCAAAACTCCAGTATTTTGTATTACAGTTTGTAACGTAATTAAGGCTCCTATAATTTTCAAAACAAGACATTTTTAAAGATTTTTTTTTCTTTTACCACTTCTACTTGTTCACTGAATTTCTTAAAAAATGAAGTTAGACTAATTCTTATCCGTAGGGGAACGATAGACTAATTCTTATCCGTAATGGAACGATAGTTGCTTTCTTAACAGTAATGGAACAATAGCCTAAAATTCGTAGAACCCATAGATATTATGTCATTATAATAATAATTGAACGTAATTCAAATCCAAAGTATATTTAATATCGTAAATAATTAAGGCCTTACAAGTGGGGCAAGCCCGGTGAAAAAAATAGTTTACACGTGCTTAGGTTATAAACGTATCATAAGTTTTATCGATAAGTGATCGGTAATGTAGAACAGCTACTTATCTTCTGGGCTACATGCATGAAACTATTAAATACTATTATTTCCAATCCAGTCGGTGGAGCGGGTGTTTTGTATTTGTACGGTAGAAACCATTGCGCGTAATCCATCTCTAGTAGAATGGCAACAATAATAGGTTACATCACAGCGATCACTATTTTTATTAAACATCACTTACTCTTCTTGCTGGATATGTTTTAAGGTAATTTTTCCAGTATATAAAATACCATAGACGCGAAACATCATGTTTTCCCATCTTCAGATGGTTGGATTTTCATAAAAAGCTGCAGTCGGCTTTGCCCTCCGGTGTGGGGCAAAGCCGACGAAATACAGTTTTTTAGAAATAATCAAATTATTAAATCATTGTCTTATTCATGTCATTATTACTTATAGAAATATGATATACAATAATGTAGGACTCGAAATGAAAAAATGGATCAATTCCACATCTTATTAACTTTAAAAAAAGCATTGACTGTTAACTGGTCGGTGCTGTCCCTCCTTACCCTGTATTCTATTTTGAAAATCTATTTGCACTTCCAGTTTCTGTAAATTCTTAATGTTGATTCGCGTATTTTTAGTCATTTTGGTTCTCTAATTGTAATAATATATATTTACTGAAATGATGAATTTTCATCGTAGCTGCGAATTAAGATTAATGCAAAATTAGAACAAATATTAAAATAATCATGAAAAATGGAACTTGTACTGTATTTTGCAGTATCTGAATACGCAACCTTGGACCGAGGTACTCAGTAAGAAAAGAAGAATTCGAAAAAATTCAGAATCTGAATTCCCATTAATACGTGAATTTTCCTTCATCGAAAGTTCCACCAACGAGTAGAAAAAAAAAAACCAATTCCTTTTAATCGACTTGGAAAATTTTATTGGAAGTGTATTGGGAGGAATCAAAAAATGGAGGAATGCAAAAGAAAGAATAGAAAGAAAGAGAATAATGTCACTTTGAAGACGCAAAAGCTAGTCTTTTTAATCCACTCAGAAAAATTTAATGGAAGCGTATTGGGAGGAATTAAAAAGTGGAGAATTGTCAAAGACAGAATAGAAAGGAACAGAATAATGTAACTTTTGAGGCGCGACGGTGAATTGAAATAAATGCATTTTTTTAAATAAATAAGTATTGTATTCGGGTAAATGATACACGGAGACAAAAATATGGCTATAATAGTAAGAACACTAGTCATGCTTTTGTCGCAGGTTTCATTCCATGCTTTTGAAGCCGTTATCCCTCGCGAAAATAGCTCAAACTTCGCCTTGCTATATTTGTAAAGAACTCACTATATTAGAGTATGAGTACTCTTACAAAAGAGATATTAGGCCACGCCTACTTACGAACCTAGCTTCACAGCAAGCACCGGTACGCGTGGCCTAACATCGCTTTTGCAAGAGTACTCATACTCTAAGAGGATGGGTTTTCTTACAACCGTAGTAAGGCAAAGTTTATTTATGGTATGAGCCATTTAATGCTAAAATTGTGTAACCTGATGCCAATATTGGTGGGAATTTATACCAATTTCGCACATGAAGTTCCGTGCTGTAATATTAAGAGCTCAGCCTACTATAACAGTGCGATTTTTTTCTCCGTGTATGATCATTTTTTTATTAATTTATCGAACACATACATATTTTGACTGATTTTATATGAAATCTGTCTTGGAACACACACTACTGCTGTGCAAATTTGCATGGATTGCACAGCCACACAAAAGAAGTATACGGAGTCAAGAAAACGATCCATATAACATTGTAGTAATATTGGTCCAGCATAGTCGAAATCCAAATTTTTTTTATTTTCTGCTTACCATTTTTTTTATTCGCCTTTGAATTTTTGGTTTAGGTTAAATTTTTGCAACTTGACTGCTAAACATCTGACATCATTTTTAGGGTTTAGGAGAGGAGAGGAGAGAGGAGATGTTTAGTGGCCAATTTGCAAAAATTTAAATAAACCATAAATTCAAAGTCAAATACAGAAACAAGTGGTAAGCAGAAAACGGTATAGATAAAGGATGACAAGTTAAGACAATATAAAATATTATTATCTAAATCACTCCTCCGTTATGGTAGACAAAAAAATTGAAATTTCCAAACTTACATTCCACAAAAACGAATAGAAACTATGCAAGTGCAGATATTTTGTTGACAGATTAGAAGAAATTGAAATGATTGAAAATGAAGCAAGACAGAATGAAATTAAAAATAACCATGACAAACAAATTGAAATTTCCAAACTTATGTTGCACATGGAAGAATAGAAACTATGTAACCGCACACATTTTGTGGACGGATTAGAAAGAATTAAATTATTCGAAAATACAGCATGTAAGTATGGAATTAAAAATAATCATGAGAGGTGTGTCTACTGCTCGCTATGCTCGCAAGTTTGAGCGCGCCTAGGACGCGCGACTGTCGGTTCTCGCGCTTCGCGCTCGGTCTTTATATTTCCCACACATTTGTGCACAGACCTTCTGAAATTAAAGGTTAAAGCTTGAACAACTGTAATTTCATGGTTGTAAATTCTCTTTTGTTGAAGCTCCTTCGGCTTTAACGAACACATTCTTATCAAGTATCTCGTGCTTCGCACTCGATTTTTTCTAACATGTAAACTTTTCTAAATTATGTTCAACACTATTGTATCTAATGTACATTATATTTATTTCTGTACCTCGATCTGGTACTATGAAGAGGCTTCTCATTGCGATACTCGCTCTTCGCGATACTCGCTCTTCGCGCTCAGCAGCTAGGCTTTACAGACGGTTGCTTTTGAAAAATAAAACCATGTGAAAGCTAGTGAAAATTCTGATGAAAATTTTTAATCTACCAGAAAATTTATTTTTTTACTTTTTGAAAGTTTTCAATATTTTGAAAAGTATATAACTTTTCTAATTTCCATCGAAATCAAAATTTTCATTATGATAATTTTCAAGTCTTTCACCCATCTGTAAGAAACTTTCACCAAAATTTCTGAAACTGCAAAAACTTTTTTTTTCAAATTTTGAAAATGCTCTAAAATTTTTTATTTTGTTTGGAAATATCTGGTTAACAAACTTAACCTTCATTTCAAGACCCATAAAAAGTTTACCAAAGGCTGACTCGATTGGACAAATCCTTAAAAAGTTAGCGTTGGCTACAACATTCAGGTAACCATACAGACATACAGCCAGCCATACAGACAGACATACAGACATACAGACATACAGACAGACATACAGACATATAGACAGACAGACACTGACAAAATTTCATGATTTTCGGACTCTGGGAGTGCCGGAACACAAAGATCCGTTAAAAACCACACAGAAAAAACTTAGGGTAAATAGGGTTGCAGGTAATTTCGTATTTTTACCTGTTCGTATTGGTAAAACACAAATATTACCCTCGATGGGCAGAAACTGTCTTTTGTTCTCATTAAAGTTGTCACCACCGTCTTGAAAATTGGAAAGCCACTAGCTTTGAATCGCTGAAGTGAAGTTAGCTGATGGTTGGTGTAACAGGCAAATCGGATAAGTGCGGCTTCATAAAGGCTGTTTTGTCGAATCGTTAGAATTGTCAAAAGTTCAATATGACATTTACAAGGCCTTCAGGGTAAACATTGAGAATTACTCCCGAACGTAGGTAAACGCAGAATAATACCCTAGATGTGCGGGTAAATTTTATCCACATGGGGTAATTTTTGTTGCAGGTAATCTTTACCCCGAATTGCGGGTAAAGTTTACACTTAGTTTTTTCTGTGCAGAGATCGAAAATTTGGACGATTATAATACACTCTCATGAATGAGAATGTAAAAATGGAAAATATTTTCGCCTGCATGGAACACAACACAAGTGGCAATCGTTAAAGAAATAGAAAAGAATTGGTTTCGGAGATAAACCTATATATTCTTTCGTTGGCCACTTCGCCCGATGGAAAATTAGCACATTCAAAAAAATTATATAATGCTCACTCTTTCGTTTATGTCTGAAAATATTAATTTTTCTCTATTCTTCTCTTCTTACCGGGTACAGAAATTGATATGATTTATATTTAATGTAATAGAGCTGAACATAATATAGAAAAGTTCGCGTTTTGGATACTGTTAGAAAAATCCTTATGGGGATTAATATACATGTGTGCCGTCCAAAGTAAAAAGATTCATATAAAGGACATTGACGTTAAAGTCGACTTTTGGATTGTCATATATGAAAAAATAACCCTAAACCGCGAAACCACTTACGTATTTTATTATCTTGGATGGCTGAATTTATGTAGTGAATTTAATATACATGTGTATTAATTTTAATATACAGGTCGGTATAGCAGTGTGTAGTGATGCATATCGAGCCGAGAAATTCTCGTTATCGTTCGAAATCGTTCGAAATTTTACAAATTTTCCGAGCCGAGATTTTTTAAACTTTTTTTGTTTTTGTTCGTATCGTATCGTCTGCAACCCATTCAATGTGCTCGTTATACGTCAGTTTTCAAAATATCAATAGAAAATGTAAACACAGCAAAACGCAAAAAATCCGCGGAAGAAAACGAGGAATCAGATGTCGAACTGATATAGGAAGGTTTAACAAATAAAATATTTTTGATGAAAAATAAATTATATGAAACTATTATATGCCATTTGTTTTGAAGTTTTTCAACCTATATGTTTTTAATTGATCCAAAAATGGTTATTGATATCATTAGTAGATAGGCAGGGGGAGTTCTAACGCAAGATTCCTGTTACCGACATGTTACCGACATGGTTCTGTTCCATGCTAAGAAGACCGTGGTTTATGTTAAATTTAGAAGGTTCGAGATTGACATGGGGGGATATTTAAATTGATAAATGAATGATGACGTAATATCCGCTGTTACATTTCAGAGGATGTGATAATTGCAATGGAATGTTGTTTTTCAAATTTAAGAATCATTTTTCTAAGAAGCGAGTTTGATTTTTCAATAACAAATTCCTTAGCGGCTCACCCTTTGATATTTGTCAACAAACGAATTGTTAACGTTATATATTTTTCATAGGATTGGGCAACAAACGTAAGTGTAACGTTGCTCAGTCTTCAATAAATACATTCCAGAAGTATAATGTGTCATTCATATGACGTCATCTCTTTGATATTTTTTTAATAACAAACCCCTTGGCAGTATTGTCTTTAATGTTGCCGACAAACGAATGGTTTAAACATTTTATAAATACATCATAAGTATGGGAGCCTGTCTTTGATTTTTTAAATAACACGTTTGATGTAAACAGTTCTTGAAATTCCAATCTCAGGTTTCTATAGTTGGATGTAAAGAAGCGTGGAACAGCGGCACGAGTGTAACGTATGAGTATTGTAATCTGGCGTCGCGGTGTCTAGCCTGAACTCCAGATAAGAAACTGTCAACTATAGTCATCGACCGATCTTAGACTCCAGCTATAGTCTATACATTCATACTTATGGTTCTATGTATAATATACAATATATATGTATATATAACTCGGATTTTTAAATGAGTTCCCCAGTTGATATCAAACCTCCAAGCGAGTCGGCAGACAAATTGAAAGCAATATAATAATATACAGTTCAACGTGAGTTTAGTGTACAATTAGCTACTATTCAGTGTGTAGCATACAGTGGAAAAATCAACTGGAATATTTAGTGCAATCTATCTAGTATTTGGTGTTCGACTTTTCAACCTTGACAATTATTCAGTGAGCATATTTTTAAAAATATTTTGAAAATGAATTCAGAGCAGTGTAAGAGACTTATTAAAATGATGGATGAAGCGTATGAAATTTTGGAAGGAAATGCAACATTTGAAGAAATTGATTTTTGGATCCGAGGTGGAATCCAAAACATAAGGCTGTTGAATAAACTCCTAAGAAGAGGAAAAGACATTTCTTTGGGTCAAAAAAATAAAATTCAATCTCTAGTTGGGATTTTAAAAGCCAGAAATCGAAAATTCAAGAAGTTACGAAGAAGAGGAGCAGGGGTCAATGAAGCTGTGGACAAACAAAATATCAAGTGGGAAGACATGGAGACTGCCTTCAAGAGTCGCATTAGAACAGGATTAATAATAAATTTAACACATAAGGATTTAAATAGCTTTTTAGATGATGCAAAGAAAATTATTATTGCAAGAATAAAAAATGCTCTTAAAATTATGGGGGGTTCAAAAGTCAACGTTATTTTAGCTGCTAAATTCAGTGCATTAGAAGAAGGTAGGGAAATAGAAGAAATAAAATTTTTTAACATTAAAAATGAAACTATTCTTGAGTTGACAGATATTGGTGAATGGTTTGAGATTAAAGTAAGAGAGAAAATATTATTTAAAGTTGAAGAGTTTCAACAAACAAAGACTAATTGGAAATTAAAAGAAATTATAAATTTAAATGTGAATTTCAATAAATATACACCACTTTCAGTTGCTGGTTTGTCAACTTACATACGATTACCAAAATTTGTAAGAGATAAAAGAGCAGTTATAAATGTAGAGAAAACTGATGCTTTTTGTTTTCTCTGGTCGGTTATGGCAGCTCTGTACCCTGCTAAAAGAGATTCTAACCGTACTAGTTCTTATCCTCATTTCGATACTGAACTCAAATATGATGGAATACAATTTCCTATTAGTTTACATGATATACCGAAATTTGAGAAATTAAATAATTTAAGTATAAATGTTTATAGTATAGAGTCTCATGAAAATAGTATGAAAGAAGAAATTGTTCCGCTGTATTTAAGTCAACTTAAATCAGACAAACCTACAATTCATCTCCTTATGATTGAAAATACAGACATTGATTTAACTGAGGGAGATGATGATATTTTGGAAAATAATCGAATTTATCACTTCGCATGGATTAAAAATCTATCACGATTGATAAAATCACAATGTATAAAGGCTCATTGTCGCACTTGGTTCTGTGATCGATGTTTATGTCATTTTAAATTTGAAAAATCTTTGAATAATCATAAAGTTGACTGCGAAAATATGAATAAATGCAGGGTAATACTACCAACTGAAAAGAATAACATATTGAAATTTAAAAACTATAGATTTAAGGAAAAAGCCCCTGTGGCAATTTATGCTGATATAGAATGTTTATTAGAAAAAAATTCAGATGTACAATCAACCAATTACCAAAAACATGTCCCAACAAGTGTAGCTTTTTATAAATATTGCAATGTTGATGATTCTCTTTCTGAACTTAAAGTTTATAGAGGAGAAGACTGTATACATTGGTTCATGAGAGAATTAAAACGTGTGTCTGAGGAAGTATATTTGCTTCTAAAAAATATTATCCCAATGGAGCCTTTAACATTGCAGCAAGAGCATGAATTTAAAACGGCAAAAAAATGTCACATTTGTGAAAAGCTTTTTGCGAATGATGACATAAAACATCGCGATCATGACCATTTTACAGGTAAATATCGCGGTCCAAGTCATGAAGCTTGTAATATTAACTATAAAGACTCGCATGTGATTCCTGTAGTTTTTCATAACTTATGAGGATATGATGCCCATTTTTTAATAAAAGACTTAGCTTCAAGTTTTGAAGGTAGCGTTCAATTATTACCTATAAACAAAGAGAAATATATATCTTTTACAAAACAAGTAGAAGGCACAAATGTAAAGCTTCGATTTATTGACTCTTTTAGATTTATGCCTAGTAGTCTTGAAAAATTGGCATCATATTTAAATAATGATGAGAAGAAAATTACGAGACAATATTGCGCAAATGATGATGAATTTAATTTATTAACAAGGAAAGGTGTTTTTCCTTATGATTATATTGATAGTTGGGCAAAACTGCAGGAAAAACAATTGCCAATAAAAGAGGCTTTTTATTCAAAATTAAACGATTCAAATATTTCAGACCAAGATTATCAACATGCTTGTAAAGTATGGAAAACTTTTAATTTAAAAACTATGGGTGAATACTCTGATCTTTATTTAAAAACTGATGTTTTACTTTTGGCCGATATTTTTCAAAATTTTAGAAAAACATGTTTTTCAACGTACACTTTAGATCCATTACACTATTACACAGCACCGGGACTAGCTTTTGATGCAATGTTAAAACATACAGGAATTGAACTCGATTTATTCACAGATGTTGAAATGTTGTTATTTATTGAAAAAGGTATCCGAGGTGGGGTTTCCCAATGCTCAAATAGATATGCAAAGGCAAATAATAGATTTATGGGATTAAATTTCAATCCAAATGACCCAGAGTCACACATAAGGTACTTTGATATTAATAACCAATATGGTGCGGCTATGAGCGAATATTTACCATACAAAGATTTTAAATGGTTTGAAAATTTTGATAATGAACCAAACTTTTTCAATATTCCTGACGATTCACCTGAAGGCTACATCTTAGAGGTAGATTTAGAATATCCAGAAGAGCTTCATGATGTACATAAAGACTTACCTTTATGCCCAGAACATTTCATACCTCCTATCTCAAAATGCACAATTCCAAAATTAGTACCAAATTTGCTACCAAAGAAAAAATATATAGTTCATTATAGAAATTTGAAAAAATATTTATCCTTGGGAATGAAGCTAACTAAAGTCCATAGAGTATTACAATTTAAACAGAAACCATGGTTAAAAGATTACATTGATCTAAATACAGACTGTAGGAAAAAATCAGTAAATGAGTTTGAGAAAAACTTTTATAAATTAATGAATAATTCAGTTTTTGGTAAAACTATGGAGAATTTTAGAAAGCATAAAGATGTAAGGCTTGTAACCAAATGGGAGGGGCGGTATGGTGCGAAAAATTTAATCGCAAGACCAAATTTTCATAGCCTCACCATATTTGGTGAAGACATGGTAATCGTTGAAATGAATAAAACAAAAATTAATTTCAATAAACCAATTTATACCGGGTTTACAGTTCTTACATATCAAAAATAATAATTTATGATTTTCATTATAATTATATTCAAAATACATTTGGTAACAATGCAAAATTACTGTATACCGACACAGACAGCCTAATATATCAATTCACAGTTCCCAACGTCTACGATTATATTAAAAAAGATTCGCACAAATTCGATACATCAGACTATTCACCAAATAATGTCTACGGTATACGTCTTCTAAACAAAAAAGTATTGGGTTTGATGAAGGATGAAAATAATGGAAAAATAATTACTGAATTTATTGGTTTGCGATCCAAATTATATGCCTATAAAGTTTTAGGTGACGATGGGGGGAAAAAAGCAAAAGGGGTTAAAAAGTCAACTTTAAGAACAATAACATTCGATGATTATAAGCAGACTCTAGTTTCTTGCCAAAACCTGGTTCGGACGCAACATTTAATCCGAAGTCGAAAGCATGAGGTACACTCAATTAAACAAGATAAGATGCTGATTCCTGGTTCGACAGATATTCCCCCATGAGGGTATAAAAATAGAGCGCCTGAACTCATGGATGTCGACGATGATGATAATAATGTACTGTTATTTTAAAATATATTTTTTATGCAAATGAATGAATGAATGCAGTTTGTAAACATGAGTGAATACTGTTATAAGGTATGAATGAATAATATGAACTCTTGACTGAACTATGAACTATTGTATTTATTACTGTAAAAAAAAAAAAAATTTCATATCAATTATGAAGAGAAAAAGTTCTATGTTTCAATAAATGGAAAGTTAAATATATTTATTGTGTTATTTAATAACCTAAAAAACATTGAGATATATAAAATTATGAGTTATAAATAAAAAACAGCTTTTTATATTCAAATGTATGTAATTTTATTCATTTATGAAAAAAATACATTTTTTAAACTTACATACTAACTTAAAACTAAGAAAAGTTGAAAAACACTTATTTCTTATACCTGATTCTTAATTATCTCGAGATAACCAATTTTTCAATAAAGTAACATTTTGAAGTGCACAGTAAAATTTTTTTGTGCTTGAATGATGTGGGCATACATTAGTTGATGACTCAGCGCATAAGATTTTCAATGAAGGACATTCCATATCATACATGTCAATAATTTGCGTTGATTTCTGAGTAACAAACTTTTTAAACAAATTTTTCTTTTCCAAGCCTTTCACATAAATTTTACTAGCATCTTTAAACATTGTTTCGAAGATTTCTTTCACAAACGTATAAGGTACATCGCCAGTATTCCACGGTAGGCCATGAAAATTATATTCCAACCATCGATTCATACATCTATACTTTGATGGGATGCAGCTCCATTCGCAAGGAGGTTGAAACAAAACAGAAAAAGGTACAGCATCATCATTGATTAAAACTATAGCTAATTCTTTCAATATAAATTCATTAACTGGACACCTAAAAGTCTGCACATCCACCACGTATTCCATCTCGTAAGCAACTAAACTGATTCAATCTGCTTACAATATTTTTATATCAACTTTTTCACCGAACCAATTATTGGTTTATATTCAATTACACGATCATGTAAGATGAGGCAATATGCTGATGTTTGGGTGGGAAAATTTTCACTACTTTCGAATTCCAAACGAACGTCAACAGGTCCATATTTCAATGATTCATTTTGTTTCGAACAATCAATAACAACTAGAGGCGCATACTCTATAAATTCTCCTTTCGACAACAATGGTTGTGGATTTTTACCATAGTAATTAGCTTGAAAGTTTGTATACATTTCGTAAAGTAGAGCATACTGATTTTTGCTAATATTGAGATTTAAATTACCATAAAGATAACTCTGATTATTCAAAAATAGTTTCACATTAGTTAGGTTGCAATGATCAAACTCACTAGAGTTTTTATTAGTATTATTTTTTCTGGTTGTTTGAAAACCTAATACAACAAATCTCGGTTTCTCCAATTGCGTTGATGTTTTTACAGTCCAAACATGGTTTGAAGTCGTTGGAAGTAGAGGATATTCGTACAATTCCCAAGTACGAAAACTTATTGAAATAGATGGATCGTTCTCAATATATTTTAGCAGCTGAAATTTTCGCGAATCTGACAATCTAACGCTTGGTAAAAACCATTCTATCTTATTAATTTTAATTTTATACAGCTCATTGGGAGCTTTTTGCAAGATGGAATTTGCATCACTTTTTGATCTTGTCAAAATAAGTTCATGTTTAGCATTAACAATGATTTTGTGATAATCTTCAGCAAAACCAAATATCATGCTAAGAGGTATGGATATATCAAAATAACCAATAGCATTAGTTAATGATTTTGCATCATTATTTATTTCAAGCCAACCAGTATTCTCTGCGTAATGTGATTGTCCAGGATTTAAAGATATATAATTTTTCATAAGGCTAGTGAGACCAACATTTTTATTTCTATCAATTTCAATAGCATTGATTTCATATCTTGCTTCTTCAAACAAATGACAGATGGCGTTACAAACTAGAACTGTATTGTCCACTGGAGTTCCATCAGTCTTTACCAATCTTCCCTGCACGTGAAGTGAGCTCTTGCTAGGTAAAAGACAATGATCTTGATTTTGCACAGAAATTCGAATTTCATCACTGTTATTGAAGGTGGATGAGGCATATGGCTGATGTGCATGTACTTCACAATGAGCGATAGATTCATCAAAAATTATGGGAGTTTCAATGCTTAAAATTTCCTCTTCCATGACAAACAATTAAACGTCGATACACAAAAATACAGAGGCAAGCACAAAAAATCTTGAATCTTTTTATTCTCTTATTTTTGCGAGTGGTGTAACCTTGAGACCTGCCCTTGTCAGCAGCAGCACGTTTTGAGGTGTTAACCCTTTGACAGCTCGTTGTCGACTGGTGCGCTTGCGACATGGTAATAAAGTATTATAGCTGAAGCCAACCTTTTTATTGAAAACAATACCCATTATCGTAAAGACTTGATGTGTAGTCTGATTGTTATAATTTCTCCACGAAAATTAGCCAAATGTCCGTCTTGATCAACTATACGGAGCGTTATATGATCTATTGTCTGCACGGCGACTGGTAAGTAAATGACATGAGACGGTACTTCCACTATCTTATATCCAGGTGGCACCACAGGAAAAAATTCATGAATAGTGTGTACTTTCTGACCATTAATGTATGCACCGGTCGTTATGCTACACTCAATTCTCAACGAATTCACTTTTATGATTGATACTGGTTGATCAGATTCATAAACCTGTTTAGCTTCTAGTCTGCGTGGGGGAAAACCCAGCAAATGACCGATAGAATCTTTAGGTTCAAAATTTATGTCGTGACTGCAATCAATTTCACTTTTTAAAGTATTATTGTTTGGTTTAATATGAATTTCAATACCCTTTTGTACTAAAACATTCTGTAGATAGCGCTTTATGTCACTTATTTCATAACTTCCTGTAGGTATTTCAATTATTTTATCATCGACATAAAATTTATTTTGACCAATGTCTACATTAGGTATCGAATTGAAGGTTTGAAATTCAACAAGACCAAGAGCGTAATTTTTATATGGAGATAATTCAATTGGAGGAAAATACTGACTTTCTAGGATGGAAGTAGATCCCGATAATGTTAGTGTCAATGAATCATCCATGATGACTGCTAGCATTTGACTGACTTGAAATCATTAGTTTCTGCATTTATATAGATTATAGATGCTTTTAGAGTTTAACTGATTACATAAAAATTTCAGGCATAAATGCCCACACACAAATGTATCATAATTTTGATACCTTTCATGATTATATTTTACGCTACCAACACCTAGATACTTAAACAGCTCCAAAGGTGGCCGGAGATTACCAAAGCTATCAAAATAAATTATTTTATTGTTAACCTTTTTATATGCAACCCAATGAGTCCCTAAATTGTTTTTATCATCAAGGTTAA
>CAKNXH010058424.1:123925-164979 GCA_932178445.1 Andricus quercusramuli | reverse complement strand
TCAATACGATGATCCGGCGAAAGTCTCGTGCACCCTGAGGACACGGAGCGACCCAAGGACGACCGCCTTCTGTATTCTTCCTGCAAGTGTCTCAGCATTTTGTTAACACGCTGGGATGCTTTTCAGGCTATTCACAAGTGAAACCTGGCACCTCCCAAGAGCGCCAATGATCAGGACGATTAGCTTAACAGAATATTCTGGGTATAACCGTCGCAACTCCCTTATAAGTTCTTTATACCTTTCTTTCTTGTCTGTCTCCTTCGCTGTGACGTTTTTGTCCGCTGGTGCCGAAAATTCGATAACGAACATGTTTCGTTTCTCGAAGTCAAGAAGAACCATGTCAGGCCTCGATTGCGCAACAGAAACAATCGTCGAGAATATGAAGTTCCAATATATGCGGCACTTCTCATTTTCGACAATTGACTCTATTTCTCTAGGACCGTTTAGTGGAGCGGTATTTGGGCTAATGCCGTGAGAGTACCTTTGGATGTAGGTTGTCCCGCATGAGCTGGACAACTAGATAGTATGCGTCCTAGATGCTCGCGGTGTTCATGACACGCTCTGCAGCTATCATCGGGAATGTCTTGGCTCAAAATGTGGCGACGGTATGCCAGAGTGGAAATGACACCATCTTGACATGCCGAAATGAAGCCCTCTGTGCCCGACTTCAATCCCGGTGATCTAAGGAAAGCAAACGTCAGCTCATACGACATCGACTGATCTTCCACATTGCTGTGGAAGATGCCGTGCATCTTCTTGTCGAGGAGCTCTTCCCGGAAGTTTTTCTCCTGTACTTTCTTAATCCGGGCCTTCAGGAGTGAGTATTCAAGATGGATAAGATTTGATGCATTTTGCTCACCCCTGATGTTGAAGTCAAGGCCGAGTGTTTCAGCAGCCTCTTCTGCTGCTTTGTAAAGAAACGCCTCTTTGCCTACTTCTTCGTGTTTTCTGACCATTTTAAGAAGAGGATCTTGTCCATTTGCGACGATATGTGCTGTACCCAGAATAATCTTGTTGTGAAGACATTCAAGATTCAGTATTCCACGAACACCTTGACGGCGTAAGATGTAAAGTCGTGGAACAGAAGACTTAAGGTGCATGCTTTTGTTCATGTGCATAACCTTTTGGGACCCGATATCGAGGGATCTGAGCTCGTCCTTCGTCCATGGAACTACTCCAAATGAATAGAGTACTACTGGGACGGCAAGCATGTTCGTTGCAGATACTTTGTTCCTCGCCGACAGTTCGGAAGACCATATCTGTCGGAGGAGACGTTTTTATCTGCATCGGAGAGTATCCTTTATAGATGTTACGTCTTGAATGCGGCTTTGCGGCACGCCCAGGTATGTATAGGTCTCTCCAGCACAAAGGTGTCGTATAGCGCTTCTGTCCACGAGTTCAGGATCTTCGGGGATGCCGTTAAGTTTTCCTTTCTTCAAATTAACCTTGACGCATTTCTCTAACCCGAACTCCATTCCAATCTCTTGAGTGTACTCTTTGACAATTTTTAGAGCTATATGTAGTTTTTCTTGATTTCTAGCATAGATCTTAAGATCATCCATGTAAAATACATGAGATACCTTAAGCTTTCGATTTCCAGCTTTGCCGCAGAGGTACCCTTCGGAATGGCGAAGTGCGAGAGATAGTGGCAATAATGTGAGGCAAAAGAGGAGAGGGCTCATGGTGTCGGCCTGAAACATACCTCTCTGAGAGGCGACGGTGTTAGTTGTTACACGATGTTTTCCAGATAATATAGTAAATCTGGATTTCCGAAGCGGCGTCAATCTCTCTATGCCCCTCACGATGTGTGGATGAACCTTTAAGCTTTCCAACAGACAGATGATAAGTCTATGGGAGGTTGAATCAAAAGTTTTTCGGTAATCAATCCAGGCCATCGATAGAGATCGTTGATAGGATGCTGCGTCTTTACAGACACATCTATCGATGATCAGGTTCTCCCGACATCCTGCTACGCCTTTCTTCGAGCCACGTTGCTCATACATCTCTCGCCACACAGGTTCAATTGTCCGAAGAATCCTATCATTTAGGATTGTTGTGAAGATCTTATACAGTGTGTTCAGACAAGTGATTGGCCTGTAATTCTTAGCGTCAGCTAAGTTGCCCGTCTTCGGCAGGAGCACTGTGTGCCCTTCCACCAACCACTCCGGAATAGACTCTTCCGACTTTAGATATGAGGTGAAAATTCGGGCCAGATGCTGGTGGGTTTAAGAAAACTTCTTCAACCAGAAGGTCTTGATACCATCTGGTCCCGGAGCGGGAAAGTTCTTCATGCTTCTTAATACGTTTTTCACCTCCTCGGTAGTGATCGGTGGGCATTCTTCCTCAGGTGTTATGAGGGCATTGCACAGCTCCTTGAAGCTATTTATGTTCTTTGAGTCTTCTTGAAGTGGATGCTGGACCTCGTAGACTTCTCTCCAAAATGCTTCGACCTCCTCTGGTTTGGGCGAATGGTCGACAGTAATTGGAGGGTATTGGAAGAGTTTAGATGTATCAGATGAAAATTGTTGATTTTCTCTGACCCACCTCTCTCTCCGCTCTAGACTTCTCCTAGCGTTAGATAGTATTCGTATTCTGTCAACAATATGCTGTCTGATGGTCATCAGCTTTGATTTGTTTATTGTGTGATGAGGGATCCGCAGTTCGCGCGCGAACCGTCGAACCTTGGCAGTGAAAGTCCTGCCAGATGTTATGTAGTCAATCACACACATCGAATGCGGGACGCGTACTGTCTAGCCCAGCCTATCTTTGTGCTGAGTTGATGCATTCTTCTTTTGGTCTTATGATCAACCGTTGGTTTTGTTTTACGGCTTGCGTCTGCCAAAGTTCTCGCTGCATTGTACACACCACAACTGATAGTCTAGAGGTCTGATTATTCGGAAAAATCTCCACGAAGTTCATCATGCAATTCAGTCAGATCTTTGGGCTTGGGAGGAACCTGAATGTTGATGTTTCTCCGGGTCCTGAAGCATCGTTCTTCCTCTATTGGATGCCTGTTCGCGGTTGGTCTCAGTGTCGCCTCACTTTCTCTGTTGCCGGCTTGTTCTGGATGCGGTTGAGTAGGCACTCTGCTTATATAACCTCTTTTCTGGAGGTTCTCGGCATGGTTTCGCAGACGTTGTTGCGAAAAGTCTGAGAGCTGTGGGTGTTTCTCGCATCACAGAGCACGCAGTCGTGCCATGTAACCTTCTCGTTCAGGGACCTTACTGGCATCGTAGCACTCCAGCAGGCCGTCATTAAGTTGATCCGTCCACTTAAAAGTAACAAGATTCCGCCGGTCAATCGCATTCACTCCGTCTTGATTGGCTCCCCCAACTGTAGGGTAGTCGGCATTGTTGTCCGACCCATTGTCGGGAGCCCTGCGGGTTCGATTGTTTTGAACCGCACTTACTACAACTATGTTTGGTGTTGTCATTGTTGTTCCCACGAGCAGCTAGGGAAAAGGGTTCGTCCATCCTTTTGGAGCCTCGCATGCAAGGATAAGGCTGTTTACTCTGAGAGGTCGCCGTTTTCCCAGAATCACCGTTACAGACACCTCGCCCAGGTGCCATTCAGCTTACGGCACGGTTCTCACGCCTTCGCTTGGGGGTTATTCCTTCGGGACCATCCCTGTACAATTTTCCGCGACTGCTTATAAATTATTGTCACCATATTCAGCAGAAGCCCTTGGTACAGGGATCCTCTATCCGCAACCCGAGGACGCGTTCGGTGGCTTTGTCATAGGCCCTTCGGTTCGATTCCCAAGGAACTAAACCGAACCGAAAAAATATATATATACACACACAAAGGTGTTGAACATACATATATTTATCTGTTCTACACATTCCTAGTATACAAATAATAATTGTAAAAGCATGTAAATGCATACTTAAGGTACAGCTCATTACCTAATCGTCCTTCCTGACCACCGTGTCATGTAATGGTCTTATTGCATCCGTCACGTACCGGGCGGGTCGAGTGATTTACTGTAGTTTGCAGACACTAACCCGAATCCCTTTTTAAAATTTTCTTCAATTTATTAATACTCTCTATTTTTGAACTTTCTCATTATATATAATTATAAATTATATACTAATATACTATTCTGGAGTTGAATACAAAAATGTTGTCTGTGTTGGCGTATCTCTTTTCATTTGCGAGATACATTATATTCATTCCAATTTTAAACTTCTAAAAAAAAAGAGTTAGATATCTGAAATTATCGAAACCTGTAGATTCTGAATTTCTAACTTTCGCTGCGGTAATTTTTAAAATTTACAAGTTTTTAATCCCTTTCAGCCGGTATAGCAGGTAACTTTGTCGTAGGTATAAAGGGAACGTCTGTAGACATTTTAAACTGGAACCTGAGTAGCTTTAGACGAGGAGCACTGAAATGGCACTGGTCAGTGCCGTTTCAGTGCCGTTCGATCGGCAGCCCTGCCGATTGAATGGCACTGGAAATTTGCACCGGGCTACCAGTGCCGTTTCAGTGACTGTGCCAGTTTCGACACCTAAACGGCACTGCAAGTGATGCGACGGTCGTATGCTTGTTCTATTGTACCCGTTACGTACAGGGCGGGCAGAGTAATTTAAAGTAGTTTACCGCTACAACCCGAATCACTTTTTAGAATTTCCTTCAAATTATTCACGCTATTAATTCTTTTTATAAGATACATTATAGTTATTTCAATTATAAATTTAAAAAAAGTTAGATATCCGAAACCTGTAGATTTTGAATTTATAACTTTGGCAGCGGTAATTTCAAAGTTGAAAATTTTTAATCCCTTCCAGCTGGTCTACTTGCCCGTTCAGTCGAAGGTATAAAGGGAAAGTCTGTGGACGTATAAAGCTGGAGCCTGAGTAGCTTTAAACGAGCAGCACTGAAATGGCACTGTGCTGTACCGTTTCAGTGCCGTTTTATCGGCAGGGTATACAGGGTGATCCTCAACTCATCATATTTCTGGTATATACTCATTCCTTGTACAAAACTGAACAAAAAACTACTGTGACAAAATGTTGTACGATAAATAGTTTTTAAACTATTGAGAGTTGTAAAGAATCAATGGGAGCTCGCCATTCTCGCGCGTGCATAAGCATCCTACGCGAACTCTAGAACGTGATGCACTTCAAGTCCGTAATTCTAATATTCTTCGGAGACAAACTAATTCGAAGGAACGTGAAGTTCTCAAAACATGTCACCCTCACTTGTTCAGTTATCCCCCCGATTAAAGTTCTAGTGTTCGCGCAAGATGCTTATGTACGCGCGGGAATAGCGAGCTCCCATTGGTTCTTTACAACTCTCAATAGTTTGAAAACTATTGATTGTACAACATTTTGTCACAATAGTTTTTTGTTTAGTTTTGTACAAGGAATGTGTATGTATAAGGAATATGATGAGTTTAGGGTCACAATTTATAGTGAAGCTGAAGCTTTACATCTTATGGCATAATGTTCGATTTTTCTCAAGATCTGACAAAATGAAAACTGAAACTGTATCTGTAAAAAACATGCTGAATCCCTAATAAAACAAATCTGCTAGGGCGCGCGCCTGTTGGATCTCGCGTTTCACTTTCGATAATTTATTTACTTTGCGCTACGCTCTCGATCTTTGTACTTTCCCCACATTTGTGTACAGACCTTCCAAAATTAATGGTCAAACCATTGACAACTGTACATTGGTTATTGTGAATTCTCTTTTGTTAAGGCTTCTTCGGCTTTAATGAACATATTCTCATCACATATCTCTTGTTTCGTATTCGATTAGAATTGATCCAAAACGCGAACTTTTCTACATTATGTTCAACTTTATTATATCAAATGTATATTCAATTGATTTCTGTACCTCGGCCCGGGACTGCTTATTCAGATATTAAAAAATGACGTACAAACTTTATTTTTCATGATCACTTTAATATTTCTTCCTCATTTGGCAACAATTTTCATTCGCAGCTACCCTAAAAATGTATCATTTCAATAAATGTATAGGGCTGTAACACTTTGTAGTTTGTGGGGAGGCTTTAGCGTGTAGGACAAGGGAGCCACGCTAACACGGGCTTGCTGGATCCCTGGGTCGAGATCGCTTCCGGACCCACATCCAATTTGGAATCGGGACGCGAATGGCCTACGGCCCGCATAGTGACTATGAAATAGCCCTCCGTCGGTGTGGTGGTATACAAATCGATATTCATTGAGTGTATCACTAAATGTGGCCACTCCCCTAAGCCATTGAAGGTGGATGTTTATTTCCCTAGCTACTTGTGGGAACCATCTTGAAGTAACCCTGGCGATATTACTGCAGGGAGGTCAAACTAAATGAAAAAACCATGACGTGCTAGATTGTCGGTAGCTGCTAGGAACAGGTTCAGACGCAAATTGTTAAATCAATCGAACGCAACAATTAGCCAGACGAGGACTCCAAAAAGGGGTCATTCTAATAGCATCTCATCGAATTAAATCAGGGAACAGAAGAAGATGTGGCTGAGAGGCCCAAAAGTCTCTCAAAGCCAGGCTCGTCAAAGTCATCTGAAAGTGGCCATAGTCACCGAGGGGTTCCCAGTAACCAAACTCGGTGATGACTGGGCCTAGGAAATTAAAGCGGCATTAGAGAAGAAAATCGATGGGGTGCAACCTGGAGAAGCCATATCAAGATTTGATGATTGCCGCTTCAAAAATATTACCCTTATCTTTTCAGCTATTTGGTCGAAGTGCCCCGAACTTGGCCCATTGCAACTTTTGGCGGATTACAACCTTGGGCGGGAGTTAAGATCAAAGTTATCGAGAGCAAAGACCTCTCAAGGCCAGTAAAGCTGCTGGCTTGGATTCCACAGCCAGGAGTGGGCGAGTGTTTCAAGAAGATCGACTGCAGGCCTAAAATGGACATTAGGCGTCCCCCTTCCAGTATGAATTTTATTCAGATAAACCTTCACGATGCTAAAGGAGCATTTCCTATCTTAAGCAGACGCTTGACAACGGAATAAACGGCTCTCGTCCTAATACAAGAACCTTGGGCTTACATGGTGAAAGTTAGAGGATGAACACTAGAAGGATGGGGGTCTGGACCCCTTCTAGAAGGTTGGTCGGTTTCCTCAGGACACCGGGACGTTTATTGACCAAATCGTGACGGAATATGTGGATTTCGGGGTTCCGATCATGGTATTGATACCTTCTCGTTCACCGAACTTTTTACGCAAATCCAAACCACAGTGTTTTTAAACCGCAAGGTGTCCTGAGGAAACCGCCTGTCCTTCTAGTATTAAGTAACAAGAGTGGCCAGTCACTTATGATAGTTCCGTAGAAACACCTAGGGCAGCACTTTATGTCAGAAGCGATATTAAATTTATAGGATAACGAAGGTTGTTTTCTAGAGTCTTGGTCACATTAAAGATTAAGCATAGGATGTGACGTTAACGCACATCATTCGACTTGGGGTAGTAAGGACACCAACCACAGGGGTGAGTCTCTACTAGATTACCTCTTAACTACTGATTTGTATGGGCAAGGTGTTCAAGGGATGGCATGATTCGTCGGAGACGTCTCTATCGGATCATACACAGATATGCTTCTCCTTCACAGCCGATAGACCTGAGGTTCAAATGTATAGGAAAACTAAAGCAACTGACTGGGATACTTATATGGAGGATATAAACAGTTTACTGGGTGCTATGCCGGGCATAAACAAGTCTTATCGAATAAATTGCTGTTGACATCCTACAAAATGGTATGAACAAAGCGTGTGAGAGTAATTGTCCTCTTCGTATTAAGAAAACAGACAGGGATGCACCCTGGTGGAATCCTAGACTGAAGAACCTCAGAAAGGATACTCGGTCCCTTTTTAACAGGCCTATAAAGAATTGGTACTATCATAAGGAAAATACCTTGTGAGTTTAATGCGGGCTAAATAACTTGTGGGCAGGAGAATTTTTTTTCATAAAATCGAATTTTCGCATTTTTCTTGAAAATAACAACAGATACAAAAAAATGTTGACAACATAGTTTGCACATTTAAAAAAGTCCTACAAAAAGTTCTCTAACGCATTTATGATATCTTGTACAATTTCCGAGAAAAATGAAAAAATTCAATTTTCATAAGCAAAAAATTGTCTTCATTCCTGGCTTATCGAAATACCCACCATTTTTGTTAAATATTAAAAATATATGGGACATTTCATGTCAACCGGATCACCTGCACTCCCAAAATTTGGGTTGATGGATTTACATGTTTGGGGCGTCAAAATATTCGTATAGTGAAGTCCTTTCTAAAAAGTTCTGGCCTTTAGAAAAATCCAATATGGCGGATCAAAGATGGCGCCTACAAGGACGCATCTCACTTTAATTACGGAGAAAGTGTAATAAAATTATCGTAATTAATAAAAATATATATTTCTAATTACGTGTCACATCACACTTGGACTATAAATTCTAAATGTACCTTAGACAATGCGAAAAAATTGGTGGATCTAACATGGTCGACATTAATCCCTCCTAAACCATATCATGATCACAAATAGTTTTGGGTCAATTTTCGGAATTGATATGGTGTTCTTAGGGCCTCTGAATCTTATTGCACCATTGAAATAGCAAAATCCAAAATGGCGGATCGAATATGGCTCCTTTAACCTATTTAGAATAAGATCCTTTTAACCTATTTTACGACTACATCAGGAACGGGGTTTAATTGAAACTGTTGGTATGGCAGTTTATCGCCATTTCATATTGAAGTTTAATTATTATCTAAATTCAAAATGGCTGACCCAATATGGTGGGCGAAATTACCTTATCCCCATACCAACAGTTTTTACTAAACGGGATGCAGCCATATACATGGATTAAAAGGTAATTTCGCAAGCCATATTAGGTCCGCCATTTTGGATTTTGCTATTTCAATGTTGCAATAAGATTCAGAGGCCCTAAGAACACCATATCAATTCCGAAAATTGACCCAAAACTATTTGTGATCATGATATGGTTTAGGAGGGATTAATGTCGACCATGTTAGATCCACCAATTTTTTCGCATTGTCTAAGGTACATTTAGAATTTATGGTCCAAGTGTGATGTTACACGTAATTAGAAATATATATTTTTACTAATTACGATAATTTTATTACACTTTCTCCGTAATTAAAGTGAGATGCGTCCTTGTAGGCGCCATCTTTGATCCGACATATTGGATTTTTCTAAAGGCCAGAACTTTTTAGAAAGGACTTCACTATACGAATATTTTGACGCCCCAAACATGTAAATCCATCAACCCAAATTTTGGGAGTGCAGGTGATCCGGTTGACATGAAATGTCCCATATATACGTTCATATGAGGAAAACTTCATGTTAGTTTTACGTGGGCCGAACTATTTTTATCATCAGAAAATTATTTTTCATAAATTCGAATTTTGAAATTTTTTGCTGAAAAAATTTAAGTTACAAAATGAATGTCAAGAAAAGATTTTTTTTTACTGAAAAGTTTTTGTATTCAATATATTTAAATATATTTTACATTTATCCAGGTATTTTTCAACAATTTATAAAAACTTTATCTGAATCTCAGGTTAAAAAATAAGTAAATAATACCTGGATTAATATTTAACAAAAATGGTGGGTATTTCCATAAGCCAGGAATGAAGACAATTTTTTGTTCATGAAAATTGAATTTTGTCATTTTTCTCGGAAATGGTACAGGATATCATAAATGATGATGTGTTTACGATCATTCCTACTGATAAAATCAATGAGTTTCTGGAAGTTTTTAACAATATAGAAGATTCAATACAGTTTACGCATGCAGTAGAAGAGAACAATGTATTAAATTACTTAGATTTATCAATCATCAAAGATGAAGATGGTTACTTACTAACTAATTGGTTTAGAAAACCGTCCTCTTCAGGCCAATTTTTGAACTATAACTCTCATCACCCTTTTGCACAAAAAATTGTATTGGTTAAAAATTTAGTTGACAGAGGAATTAAAGTCAGTGATTTTAAATTTAGAAAAGACAACTTAAATCATATTAAAAGAATCTCAAAATTAAATAATTATCCCTCACAGTTTATAAATAGCATTATCAAAGATAGAATCAATGAAATTTACAATAATTCTATTATCAGCAGAAAGAAAGAAAAGTGGTTAAACAGTCAAAACCAATTTCACAGAAATCTGACTCTTCCTTATATTCATGGTTTATCAGAACGAATCAAGGGTGTCTTAAAAAAATGTCACATAAATGTTTATTTCAATAATTGCCACAAGATCGAGGACTTATATATAAACAAGAAGGATAAAGAAAGAATAGAAAATCTATCTAATATTATATTTACCTCACAAAGTGTAAATGTTGCAATATGATATATATTGGTGAAACTTGTAGACGTTTAAAAACACGAATAGCTGAGCATAAAAGAGATTGCAATTTGGCCAACAATAGCACAGGTTTAGCTCAGCATGCATGGACTTATGATCATTATTTTGATTTTAGTTTTAGCAATATTAAAATTTTAGCTAGAGAAAACATAATGTACAAAAAGAAAAGCATTGAATCCATTTTTATTAATAAATATAAAGACGTATGTGTAAATTTACAAACTGAGAGAATACATATTAACAATTACTATCAATGTATACTGCATTAGTTTTTAGAATTATTTAATTGATTTTAAATTTTACCGCGTTTCTTATTGCACATACTTAGTTGTAAGCCATTTTGTTCAACGTCACGACCTAGCCTTACACAAAAATTATTATTTTAAAATGTCGTCTGTCCTTACCTACTATCATTTACAATGACAAAAAAATTTACGATTTTACTACTTTTGACAATTTGGATCTAAGGAGCACAATGTTGTTCAGGTATTTCATTTAATTATTTTTAATTCGACACAAACATCATAAAATATATTGACTTTTATTATATATTTATGACTCACTAAGTTTATGTAAACTGAAAATTCTTTTCAGATTAATTTTGCGATTTTAATGTACCTTGATAAAGACCCAAAGGAGGGTCGAAACGTTGGATTTCTGACGATTATTTAATAAATTCTAATAATTGAACGTATGACCAGAAAAATTTGTTTTCATTCTTCTTGATGAGTGAAATTCTTAATCATATCAACAACGTTCGAAGAAAGGAAAAAGTTATTTTGGAGCTTTCCTATATCTTTTTGTTCATCAATCGAAACATACGGAGTTAGTGACACTGTTAACAGGTAGATGCACTTCATGCTGAAAAGCAGAACGGTACACACTTAGCTACATGGTAACGAAGTGAAGGCCAAAGTGTCAAGAGGATGCCCACAGGGAGGAGTTCTTTCATCCACCCAGTGGGCACTTGTCATTGATGACCTGGTTCGTGTTTTAAACGAATCGGGTTTTCACACTCAAGGTTATATAGATGACCTAGCGATCCTGGTAACAGGGAAGCATGGGGGCACTTTAGTGGAATACATGCGGTGAGCGCTCAACAAAGTAGAGCAATGGTTACTGGTTATATACTGGTTATATAGCAGTCGACCCCAGACATCTTAACGAAGCCTAGTATGTCGACCACTGATCGTGTTGTAATTTCCTCTGTTTCCATAAACTGGGCCCCGAGGGTCTGTTGCCTGAGCCTAGCTAATGCCGGGCACTGGCATAATACATGCAGGGATGTTTCGAAATCTCTGCCGCATTTCCTGCACTCCTGTCGTGGGCTTATACCCCATTTTGTGCATATGATAGTTCAAGTGGGTGTGCCCAGTTAGGATCCGTACCACTGTCCTTATATCTTTTTTGGGTAAGCCCAGGATTTCCCTAACTCTGTCCATTATATAGGTATAACCTAGGATGGATTTCGCCTGATGGAAACCGCGAATTTGTTCCCAGTATTCCCGGTATTTTGTTCGGATCTAGATTTTAATGGTCATCCCGACACAGCAAGACGCTATTCCCAGTACCGGTTCCGGTCCTATGTATTCACTCGCTACGCCGCGATTTGCCAACTGGTCCGCCTTTTCAATGCCATTGATCCCTGTATGACCAGGGGCTTATATTAGAGCCACATTGCTTCTTTCTGCAAGTTGGTTTAATACCTTTTTGCATTCCTAAACCAGCTCTGATGTTATGTCTGGTTTCCCTATTGCAGTTATTGTCGCTTGGCTGTCAGAACATATCGTAATCTGTCTGCCAGCAGCGTTTTCTTCTATTAGTGTTTCAGCACAGTGAAGGACGGCTAGGACCTCCGCTTGAAAGACAGTAGCATGTCACCCAAGTGTGATCTCTATCCCTTTCCCTCTCTTGCTGTCATAAATTCCTGCTTCTGACCCTCCCTCTCCCCTGGAGCCATCTGTATACCAGATTTCCCCTTGGAGGCGCGGATTACCATTTGCTTTCCACAGATCCCTGTTTGGGATGCATTTTTTCAAGTTCCACCTTTGGCCATCAGACCACGGTCACATATAGGAGCCTGGGTTTTAGGACAGCAGAGTAGAGCCATGCATGCATTTTAGGCTCTAGACCCCACGTCCAACCAAAGGCTTTCCTGCACATCCAAAAAGTCATGACAAATTTCCTGCATTGGGTTTCCAGGTGCTTTGCACAGTTTAGCTTGCCAGCTAGGATTACTCCCAGATATCTAACTGACTCTGAAAACGTCAGCTCCCCACCACAGAATACAGGAGCGTCAACTTTCGGAACTTTATAATTTCTCGTGAAAATTAGCAGGGGGGTCTTTTCCGGATTTACTGAGAGCCCTGAGCTATCGCACCAGTGCTTTACAATGCGCAGCGCCGACCTTATAAGACCCATCAGCGTTTCCAGAAAAAGGCCGTCCACCACAATGCACCACAGGAGGGACGACAGGACACCCCCCTGTGGGCAACCTCGTGGAGCCCATCTGGTTTCGAGTCTTCTCCGGCGTAGCATGCTTCCTATCCAGCATACTGGCTGGTCCGGCACGCCACATCTCAAAGCCTCTCGATAGATGACTTCTGGAGGAGTATTGCCGAAAACACCTTCTATATCCAAGAAAGCGCCAACAGCATACCCCTTTTGTTCCAACTGCTGCTCCAATTTTGACACAACAGCATGAAGCGCAGTTTCTACCCAGCAGCCTGCCTGAAAAGCATGCTGCCTTCTATGCAGCAGGGAGGCCAAGAGCAACTCATGCCTACTATATCTCTCAACCAGCTTCTCTAACGTCTTCAGGATAAAAGTAGTTAGGCTTTTTTAACAGCAGTGTAACCCTCCCACCCAGGTTTGGGTATGAAGGCCACTCTGTCATCCTTCCATGCCAATGGCACGTGTTTAAGGGCTATACTTGCCCCAAATAATTTATTCAGAGGAGGGACGACTAAATCCATGCCTTTTTGTAAAAGCGCTGGATAAATGCCATCCACCCCTGACGATTTAAAGGGACAGAAGGACCCTACGGCCCATTCCACCTTTGTGTAATCAGCGACCTTAACGGCGAAATTCCAGTCGGCCCTCTCCACCATTATCGAGCCTTATGAGCTCGAGGCGAGCTTCCGGATCTTTTGCCAGGATCTTGTGGAGCCTCGCTGTTTCTGGAATGTTTTTCGATTCCTCGCAGAAGCTCCTCCAATCTTTCTGATTATACTTTCTTATGTTTTTATTGTATTCAAACTGGGCCGTCTTATAGATATCCCAGTCTGAAGGCAACTTAGTTCTATTTGCCCTATTACACAACATTCTTTTCTTTTTACGGATTCTCTTCGCCCTCTTCCTAGACTTAATTGTGCCTGTAGGGTAATTGTTCTCATATGATGTTGTCAGAGCCCTTTGCAGAAAATCCGTGGCGTGCTCCAACTTATCAGTGGTACCATAGCTTGTGAGGAATTCCGTAAGAATCCGTTTTAGTTTATCTTCATGTGATTCTTAAAGCGTATTTCTGGTGTTTCCGATCTTAGAAACCACCGGCTTTCCTATGGTTAATCGAAACACGATATATTTGTGGTCCGAGATTGACTCCTCATCGGAGACTCTCCAGTCCACTACCCTGCTCCTCAGTATACCCGAGCATAGAGTCAATTCGAGAACCTCCCTCCTGTTTTTAGTATGGAATGTGGGAGTATCACCCCGATTTAGAATCTCTAGTACTGTGCCCGCTATGTATTCAATTCAATCTTTCCCTCTGTCATTGATGTTTGTACTTTCCCACACCGCGTGGTGAGATTTGCATCAGAGCCCAACAGCAGAGGAATTTTGTTCTCTTGACAGTGCTGAATTAGAGCCTCCACCTCTCTGGGAGGTGGGGGTCCCTCGGCATCGCCAGGGAAATAAGCCGAGGCAATAAACACCTCTAGCCTTTCTCCGCCACAGCCCCTGCGTCTCACCTTAATAACGGTGAGATCTCTAGAGCAGAATTTAGGCACCAAGATCGCATCCATACCCGTAACGGCTATGCATGCCCTTGGCATTGTTTCGCGTGGCCCCTTATATATGGAGCCACATCCTGACAGGCCATAAATCCTTTCCCTGTATGCGTCTGGCTAGAATTATTAAAAATTTTGAATTGATTCTAAGGTGAACTATTTTTATGATTTGGCCACAATTTCATACACTCAATTTTTATTTCTCGAAACAGTGATTTCACATTTTTGTGAATTAAGCTTTGCGGCTCCTAAAATTTTTACGAATCATTTTTCTTGCTTTATACCTTTTTCATGCAATTGCAAGAAAAATGGAGTCTTTACTGTCAGAGTTAATAAAAGTCTGTCAGTCAATATTAAGGGCTGAAACTAATTTGAAAAAACTAGGCAACTCCAACATTAAGTTGGCCATAGTAAAATCCAAAATTGAACTCCTGGACCAAAGATAGTAGAAATGTGAAAATTTACATTCACAAATTAAAGCTTCAACGACCTCGGCGGAACGCGAAAGTCTCGACTATTTTAGTAAAAATAAGTTTTTACAAATTGAAGATGCGTATGTAAATGCTCACGATTTTTTAATAAATCAATTAGATTTGATCACTCCAGCAGCTAGCTCGAGTAATAGTATAAATCAATGGCATTTTGTTCGACATGATTTTTGGCCTATAAAACTTCCATAAATTATTATTTTACCTGTATTTTCTGGGGATTATAAGGATTGGGATAATTTCAAAAACTTGCTTTATGCGGTATTTATTCAAATTGTTTCCTTATAAAATGTAACTAGTTTACACTCTTAGAAGTCTTCTTTGAAAGGTGAAGCAGAACAACTTTTAAAACATGTATATACATAATTACTTAGGCTAATTTTGTTTCCACTAGGAAGTCGCTAAAGGCTAGGTATAATAATAAGAGAGCACTTATTACAGCACATTTACAGTAATTATTAGTCTCCCGAATTTATCTAATAATTCAGAAATATGAGAGAAAACAAAGTTTTCTGTTTTTTTTCGGTTTTACCCTTTGGGTATTTATCTAATTTCCAATGTCTAGACGAGTAGATTGTCCATACCTTTGACAAATGTAGTTCAAATATCCCATGGTTCACAGAACGTTATAGACCAGTTTCTTGATAAAAGTTTGTTGATCGAAGAAAGCTTGATTTGCTGATTTCTTTAGAAATCTGGAGGTTTATCAACATACTTTATCTAATAATGTAAAACGATTACACGATATTACTAATGAGTCTCCGGCGGCTTTAAAAAATTTACACCGTCTAGAAAACTAGATAACCAATCATTTTTAGAACAACGTATTCGCGTTATAGAAGTTATATAAGATTCGAAGACTAATGCTAAAACGAGGTCACAAGACAAGAATAAAAATGCTAAACAATCAGGACTTCGAAGTCATAATGCATGTTCTACCTTCAAATGCTTCGTATGCACAGTGAGTCAGAAGCATTGGAAACCTGGCCAAAAATCTAAGATTTGTTGAAATTGTATAAGATTTGCAGTTTTGGGGTTTTCGGCCTCCCTGATTTCAAATATGATGTTACAAATTCAAAATTCAAAATGGCGAATCCAAAATAGCAGATTCCAAACTTAAATTTGTATTAAATTGTTATAAAATGGTGTCTATAAGGGTTTTACGTTACACAGATTTCAAATACGATGTTAAAAGATTCAAGTTTAAGATGGCGAATCCAAAATGGCAGACGCCCACTTCAACAATGTATGCAATTTTTGTAAAATTGTGTCTGTAGGGATTATACGGGTCGCTGATTTCTAATATGATAAAAATTAAAAATTCAAGATGGCGGGTCCAAAATGACGGATGAGAACTTGAAAGTCTTATTGAATTAAAAAAAATGATGCCTTTAAGGGTTTTAAAGGTCACTGGTTCTAAATCATTTTCAAATTTGCACGTTACAATTTTTTAAACTCATCTTCTCATAATATGTCGGAAAAAAATAATGAATATGTTTCTGCGACGACCCTGGATTTTTCAGCAAAAAAGCATGGCCGAGATTTTGTCACGAACGTTCAAGCGGCCTGATAGCGCGATTGGCTAAGGCATCGGCTAGGTACATACGGGTTAGGTAGTTCAAGTACTGTTCAAATCTCCAGCAAGTCTAATTTTTGAACTGGTTTGAGTGCGCGATTATATGTGTAGGGGACCCTGCGTAAAATTATATCATTTAAAATACGAACTAAGTGCAGCGATAATACAAAAAACATTTCTTTTGTCACATATCCTTGTAATACTGTTATGTAATTGTTACAGAACGACCACCGAAAAAACGTACATCGTAACACTGTTACATACGTGTTGCGACACTATTACAGAACAATGTTACTATGCAACCCTGTTCCTAAATTATTCTGAAAATATTTGTTGACATATATCGCTGTTTCAGAATTTTTACAGAACGATTTCAAAACAAATTTACATCTTAACACTTTTAAATATGTCTTGCGGCATTATAACAGAACAATTATCCTCTGAAACCCTGTTCCTAAATGGTTATAAAAATACTTTTTGACATAACGCGGTTCCAGAATTGTTCCGGACCGATTACAGAACAAATTTACATTGTAACACTGTTACATATGTGTTGCGAAACTATTACAGAACAATGTTACTATGCAACCCTGTTCCTACATTATTCTGAAAATATTTGTTGACATATAACGCTGTTTCAGAATTTTTACAGAACGATTTCAAAACAAATTTACATCGTAACACTGTTGCATATGTGTTACGGCACTATTACACAACAATGTTCCTTTGTAACCCTGTTCCTACATTATTCTGAAAATATTTTTTGACATATAATGCTGTTTCAGAATTTTTACAGAACGATTTCAAAACAAATTTACATCGTAACACTGTTACATAGGTGTTACGGCACTATCACACAACAATGTTCCTTTGTAACCCTGTTCCTAAATTGTTCTAAAAATACTTTTTGAAATATAACGATGTTCCAGAATTTCTACAGAACAAATCGTAACACTGTTACATATCGTCGCCCTAGAGTTATACTACGCCGTGTCCACTTTTTGAAAATTGTGAACTATTGTTACTTTTAGGGTCGGTAAGGGTTAAACTTTGTTTTTTAATCAATTTTTCCCTGAAATTTATTTCCTCAGCTGTTAAAATTATGAATTAAAATAGTGACTCTATAATTAAAAGTTAGAATTATATCACGCCATGTCCTGTTTTGCATTGCTACAAGTGAAAAAATGCGAACTCCGTAGTGGATATTTCATATGGATAACCTACATTCAATTTGAGAAATAACAATTTTCAAAAACGTATTTAACCTTAAAAATAACCATCGGAATATTACGCAAAAGTCAGTGATTTGCGAATAACTCGTTTCATTCGAGGTATGTAATACCACAGAATAATGTAAATTACCATTCTGTTAAACTTTTAACTCAGGAATTGCATTATAAATAGTTGATTCGGAAATATTTTGTGGACATGGCGTACTATAATTCTGAGAAAAAATGAATTTTTTGAATCTCATATTACGCCATGTCCAAAACCAATTTTCCACATCAGCTAAAATACATTCATAATAGTATTAACATTTGTGCTAATATGTTCTTGATCATGCATTATTTTTGTCCGATAAACTTATTTCGACATTTGACAACGTTTTTCTAGGGTATATAATGGTTAAACTTTGAACTTCATTTTCCCAGTTTCACAGTTTAGGGACATGGTCTTGCGGCATTATAACAGAACAATGTTCCTCTGAAGCCCTGTTCCTAAATGGTTATAAAAATACTTTTTGGCATAAAGCGGTTCCAGAATTGTTCCGGAACGATTACAGAACAAATTTACATTGTAACACTGTTACATATGTGTTGCGACACTATTACAGAACAATGTTACTATGCAACCCTGTTCCTACATAATTCTGAAAATATTTGTTGACATATAACGCTGTTTCAGAATTTTTACAGAACGATTTCAAAAGAAATTTACATTGTAACACTGTTGCATATGTGTTACGGCACTATTACACAACAATGTTCCCTTGTAACCCTGTTACTACATCATTCTGAAAATATTTTTTGACATATAACGCTGTTTCAGAATTTTCGCAGAACGATTAGAAAAAAAAATTACATCGTAACACTGTTACATATGTGTTACGGCACTATTACACAACAATGTTCCTTTGTAACCCTGTTCCTGAATTGCTCTAAAAATACTTTTTCAAATATAACGCTGTTTCAGAATTTTTACAGAACGATTTAAAAACAAATTTACATCTTAACACTGTTGAATATGTCTTGCGGCATTATAACAGAACAATGATCCTCTAAAACCCTATTCCTAAATGGGTTTAAAAATACTTTTTGACATATAACGCGGTTCCAGAATTGTTACAGAACGATTACAAAACAAATTTGTTCCTTTGTAACCTCGTTCCTGAATTGTTCTAAAAATACTTTTTGTAATATAACGCTGTGCCAGAATTGTTACAGAACGATCTCAGAAGAAATTTACATCGTAATATTGTTAGATATGTGCTACGGTTCTATTACAGAATAATGTTACTCTATAACCCTGTTCCTAAATTTTTCTAAGAATATTTTTTGACATATAACGTTGTTCCAGGATTGTTACAGATCTCTGACAGAACACAGTTCTGCAACAGTGTTACAGAACTGCTAAATCACTGTGCATGTGGGCTTTTAAGTTGAAAATCTAATTGCACTGATTAGGATATGCACAGTTAGGAGGTTACAATCTTTGCACGTATACTTTTAGATGAAAAATTATTTTATTAATCGAGACGTGCACAGTTGAAAGCGTACCAGCAGTACACCTTCTAAGTAAAGTTGATGATTTTAACACTTTTAAATGAAGAAACTGATTGGATTAATTAAGACGTGCAATATCGGGAGTCTCGCATCTGCGTACGTGCACAGGTAGGAGTCTTCCATCTGTACACGTGTAAAGTTGGGAGTCTCCCATCTGTGCACGTGAACCATTGGTAGGGTACCATCATTACACGTGCGCAGTTGGAGTCTCCCATCTGTGCACGTAAAGCGTTGGTAGGGTACGATCTGTGCACGTCTAAATTACGATGTGTACAGTTGGGAGTCTCCCATCTGTGCACGTGAACCGTCGCTAGGGTACCATCTGTGCACAGTTGTGTCTGTGGCCAACAACGTGCACAGATGTACCAGTGGCCACTCACGTGGACAGATGGGCTCGTGCACAGCTGCTAAGGGCACAGTTGTTCGTCACCCGATGGTCAGCGGCTTTGACTTGTTGATCGTGTGATGACGGATCCGCAGTTCGCGCGCGAACCGTCGAACCTTGGCAGTGAAATTCCTTCCAGATGTCATACAGTCAATCATACACTGAATGCGGGACGCGTACTGCCTTGCCCAGCCTATCTTTGTGCTGAGTTGATGCATTCGCCTTTGGGTCTTATGATCGACTGTTAGTTTTGTTTCATGGTTTGCATCCACCAAAACTCTTGCTGCATTATACACGCTACAATTGATGGGACAGAAGTTGGACTATTAGGAAAAATCTTCACCAAGCTCGTCATCCAGTTCAGCCAGATCTTTGGACTTGAGAGAAACCTAAATGTTGATGTTCCTCCGGTTCCTGAAGCATCGTTCTTCATCTATTGGATGCCTGTTAGCGGTTGGTCTCAGTGTCGCCTCTCTTTCTCTGTTGCCGGCTTGTTCTGGCTGCGGTAGAGTAGGCGCTCCGCTTACATAGCCCCTTTTTCGGATTTGTTCGGCATGGTTTCTCAGACGTTACCGCGAAAAGTTCGAGAGTTCTGGGTGTTTCTCGCACCACAGAACCTGCAGTCGTGCCATGTAATTCTCGCTCGGGGGCCATACTGCTATCGTAGCACTGTAGCAAGTCGTCATTCAGTCGATCCGTCCACCCATAAGTATTGAGATTCCGCCGGTCCATCGCATTGACTCCGTCTTGATTGGCTCCCCCAACTCTAGGGTAGTCGGCATTGTTGTCCGACCCATTGTCAAAGAGCCCTGCGCGTTCGATTGTTGTGAACCGCACTTACCACAACTATGTTTGGTGTAGTCATCGTTGTTTCCACAAGCAGCTAGGGAAAGGGTTCGCCCATCCTTGTAGAGCCCCGCGTGCAAGGATAAGGCTGATACTCTGAGAGGTCACCCGGTATCTCAGGTCTAGTGATGCATATCGATCATTTTAAAATTTTTCAAAAATCTCATCAGATTAAATTAAAAACTTGAACACCATACTCATCACATCGAGACGAACGATCACTCAGCCGAGATGATCGTCTCGTCTCGATCGACTTTTTTCATTGCATATTCTTGATCTCCATTACATTTCAGTTCCATCCAACTATGTTTCAAGCAAATCTCGATTCTGTGCAAAAATGATCGATATGCATCACTACTCAGGTCACCGTTTGAGACACCTCACCCAGGTGTCATTCAGCTTTCGGCACGGTTGTAACGCCTTCGCTTAGGGGTTATTCCTTCTGGACCATCCCTGGACAATTGTCCGCGACTGCTTATTAATTATTGCAACCATATTCAGCAGAAACCCTTGGTACAGGGATCCTCTATCTGCAACCCGAGGACGCGTTCGGTAGCTTTGTCATAGGCCCTTCGGTTCGATTCCCAAGGAACAAAAACCGAATATATATGTATATAGTTAAAAGTTTGTCATAAGGACAACCTTAGGATTTCGCCGGGAGCGGGTGCTAATCTGAAAAATTGCACCCGCTCCCAGCGAAATCTCGGTAAAATTTCAGCCGTAACCACGTTTCACGACCGTGAGATGGGTGGTTACAGTCTGCGCGAATTCAATACGATGATCCCGCGAAAGTCTCGTGCACCCTGAGGACACGGAGCGATCCAAGGACGACCGCCTTCTGCATTCTCCCTGCAAGTGTCTTAGCATTTCGTTGACACGCAGGGATGCTTTTCAGGCTATTCTTAAGTGAAACCTTGGCACCTCCAAGAGCGCCGATGATCAGGACGATTAGCTTAACAGAATATTCCGGGTATAACCGTCGCAACTCCCTTATAAGGTCTTTATACCTTTCTTTCTTTTCTTCCTACTTCGCTGTGACGTTTTTGTCCGCTGGTGCCGAAAATTCGATAACGAACATGGTTCGTTTCTCGCAGTCAAGAAGAACCATGTCAGGCCTCGACTGCGCAACAGAAACAATTGTCGAGAATATGAAGTTCCAATATATGCGGCACTTCTCATTTTCGACAATTGACTCTATTTCTAGCGGAGAGGTACTTGGGCTAATGCCGTAAGAGTGACAGAGATGGTAATAAAGCACTCTCAGTGCCGCATTGTGCCTTTGGATGCAGGTTGTTCCCACATGAGCTGGACAACTAGATAGTATGTGTCCTAGATGCTCGGGGTGTTTATGACACGCTCTGCAGCTATCATCGGGAATGTCTTGGCTCAAAATGTGGCGACGGTATGCAAGAGTGGAAATGACACCATCTTGACAAGCCAAAATGAAGCCCTCTGTGCCCGACTTCAATTCGGGTGATCTAAGGAAAGCAAACGTCAGCTCATACGACATCGACTGATCTTCCACATTTCTGTGGAAGATGCCGTGCATCTTCTTGTCGAGGAGCTCTTCGCGCAAGCTTTCTCCTGTGCTTTCTCAATCCGGGCCTTCAGGAGTGAGTATTCAAGATGGATAAGATTTGATGCATTTTGTTCACACCTGATATTGAAGTCAAGGCCGACTGTTTCAGCAGCCTCTTCTGCTGCTTTGTAAAAAAACGCCCCTTTGCCTACTTCTTCGTGTTTTCTGACCATTTTAAGAAGAGGATCTTGTCCATTTGCGACAATATGTGCTGTACCCAGAATAATCCTGTTGTGAAGACATTTAAGATTCAGTATTCCACGACCACCTTGACGGCGTGAGGTGTAAAGTCGTGGAACAGAAGACTTAAGGTGCATGCTTTTGTTCATGTGCATAACCTTTCGGGACCCGATATCGAGGGATCTGAGCTCGTCCTTCGTCCATGGAACTACTCCAAATGAATAGAGTACTAGTGGGACGGCAAGCATGTTCGTTGCAGATACTTTGTTCCTCGTCGACAGTTCGGAAGACCATATCTGTCAGAGGAGACGTTTTTATCTGCATCGGAGAGTATCCTTTATAGATGTTACGTCCTGAATGCGGCTTTGTGGCACGCCCAGGTATGTATAGGTCTCTCCAGCGCAAAGGTGTCGTATAGCGCTTCTGTCAACGAGTTCAGGATCTTCGGGGATGCCGTTAAGTTTGCCTTTCTTCAAATTAACCTTGGCGCATTTCTCTAACCCGAACTCCATTCCAATCTCTTGAGTGTACTCTTTGACAATTTTTAGAGCTAGATGTAGTTTCTCTTGATTTCTAGCATAGATCTTAAGATCATCCATGTAAAATATATGAGTTACCTTATGCTTTCGATTTCCAGGTTTGCCGCAGAGGTACCCTTCGGAATGGCGAAGTGCTAGAGATAGTGGCAATAATGTGAGGCAAAAGAGGAGAGGGCTCATGGTGTCGCCCTGAAACACACTTCTCTGAAAGGTGATACTGTTAGTGATCACACGATGTTTTCCAGATAAGATGGTAAATCTGGTTTCCCAAAGCGGCATTAATCTCTCTATGCATCTCACGATGTGTGGATGAACCTTTAAGCTTTCCAACAGACAGATGATAAGTCTATGCGAGGTTGAATCACAAGCTTTTCGGTAATCTATCGAGGCCATCGATAGAGATCGTTGATAGGATGCTGCGTCTTTACAGACACATCTATCGGTGAGCAGGTTCTCCCGACATCCTGCTACACCTTTCTTCGAGCCACGTTGTTCATACATCTCTCGCCACACAGGTTCAATTGTCCGAAGAATCCTATCATTTAGGATGGCTGTGAAGATTAGGGTGGCCCAAAAATATACATTTTGGAATTTTCGACGGGCGTCGACGCCAAATCCTTCTCTCGTAGAAACAAGTGAATACGTATTTTTTTTATTTTGGAATAAAATTATTTTTAGTACTTTGTAAACCAATTTTTGTTTCTTATGGAATTTAACACGTAAAATGTATACCTTTTCTACTCCCTTGATTTTGTTCAAGAAGTTACAAGTCAATTTATTTACCCTTTTATAAACTTGTTCTCTTCTCAGTAAAGATGCATTTTGTCAAATTTTAATACATGAAAAAAGTTATAAACAAATTTGAGGCATCTTGAAAGTTGCATAAAATCACAATATTTGTAGACTCGTAGCGAGCCTTTGATATGATTCTTTAACTTCAAATTTTCAAAAAGCATTTTTGAGGATATTGAGATCAGATTCATGAAAAAAAATGTTCATTATTTTTTAATTTATAGTTTTAAAGTGAATACAAAAATGAGTGAAAATAACAAATTTTCGTCCAACAGCAGCTTTTCTCCGATCCTGAAGAATTTATGGCAGCTAAGTTGAACGCAGAGTGGCTTATTGTTAAAGGCTTAGGACTTCCAGATGCAGGCTCGACCATAAAGCTCCCTGCTACGGGCCCAAACCTGTAGCCCAGCACATTTCCCCAATTTTTTTCGCACTTTCTGTGGAACCAACTAATTTTTTTACAATAACCGCACCCTAGGGGGATACTTGACTTCAACGAGTTGAATAACAGAGTAATAACACTAAAACTGTCGTTTGGGTCAAATCTCAGGGCTCGCTTCATGTTTTCTTGAAACTTTTCTATTTTAATTCGTAGATCAAGAGAAAATTTTAAAATACTTTACGAAGTACTAAAAATCATTTTATTTCAAAATGAAAAAATACGTATTCATTTGTTTTTACGAGAGAACGATTTAGCGTCGACGCCCGTCGAAAATTCCAAAATGTATATTTTTGGGCCACCCTAGTGAAGATCTTATACAGTGTGTTCAGACAAGTTATTGGCCTGTAATTCTTAGGGTCAGCTAAGTTGCCCGTCTTCGGCAGGAGCACTGTGCGTCCTTTCACCAACCACTCCGGAATAGGCTCTTCCGACTTTAGATATGAGGAGAAAATTCGGGCCAGATGCTGGTGGGTTGAAGGAAACTTCTTCCACCAGAAGGTCTTGATACCATCTGGTCCCGGAGCGGGTAAGTTCTTCATGCCTCTTAATACGTTTTTCACCTCCTTGGTAGTTATAGGTGAGCATTCTTCCTCAGGTGTTATAAGGGCATTGCACAGCTCCTTGAAGCTATTCATGTTCTTTGAGTATTCTTGAAGTGGATGCTGGACCTCGTAGACTTCTCTCCAAAATGCTTCGACCTCCTCTGGTTTGGGCGGATGGTTGACAATAATTGGAGGCTCTTGGAAGAGTTTAGATGGATCAGATGAAAATTCTTTATTTTCTCTAACCCACCTCTCTCTCCGCTGTAGACTTCTCCTAGCGTTAGATAGTATTCGTATTCTGTCAACAATATGCTGTCTGACGGTCATTAGCGTTGATTTGTTGATTGTGTGATGAAGGATCCGCAGTTCGCGCGCGAACCGTCGAACCTTGGCAGTTAAAGTCCTGCCAGATGTTATGTAGTCAATCACACACTGACTGCAGGACGCGTACTGTCTAGCCCAGCCTATCTTTGTGTGAATGTTGATGTTTCTCCGGGTCCTGCAGCATCGTTCTTCCTCTATTGGATGCCTGTTCGCGGTTGGTCTCAGTGTCGCTTCTCTTTCTCTGTTGCCGGCTTGTTCTGGATGCGGTTGAGTAGGCACTCCGCTTATATAACCTTTTTTCTGGAGGTTCTCGGCATGGTTTCGCAGACGTTGTTGCGAAAAGTCTGAGAGCTCTGGGTGTTTCTCGCACCACAGAGAATGCAGTCGTGCCATGTAACCTTCTCGTTCAGGGACATAAAATCAGCCACCCCCTCCTCACACTTAAATTTTTGACATAAATGGACCCTATGGGGCTTGAAATTTTCGTCGAAGCTTCTACTTTCTAGTATCGTATGGTACTTTATGATTTTTAAAATGGCGGACAAAAGTACCAGTTGGGTATGCTAATAAAGGGTTTTCATGGTCGCTGATTACGAATTTTGTATTCTTCATCGAAAATTCCAAGATGGCGAATCCAATATGGCTGCCGAAGTCAAAGTATGAAGCGCAACCTCCTCGTGGTGCACATTGGGTAACGCTAATGCCGACAACACATAAACACTAAAATCAATGCTATATCTTCTGTATACTTTTAGTAGCACTACAAAATGTATGGCAGCTTGAATCAGAAACCGGCGACCCCGAAAACCCTTTATTGCATATGCAACTCGTACTTTTATGACATAAGATGATTTTTACACTTTTCAGCGGCCATCTTGTATTTTCCATCTTGAAATTTTTTTAAACTAATACAAAATTCGTAATCAGCGACCACGAAAACCCTTTCTTGCATACCCAACTGGTATTTTTATGACATAAAATGACTTTTACACATTTCAGCGGCCATATTGGTTTTGCCATGTTGAAATTTTTTAAACTGATAAAAAATTTGTAATCAGCGATCCCAAAAACACTTGAAAAGTGAATTGCAAGAGTAAAAATTATGTTTTTGTAAAAATCAGATCAAAAATAAGAGATTAAATTCAGCAGGTTTTCATCTCAAAAATTAAAGTGTGAGGAGGGGGTGGCTGATTACACGGAGAATGCCTCGTATATATATATATATATATATATATATATATGTGTGTGTGTGTGTGTGTTTGTATGTATGTATATATAATTTTAAAAAAGGGTTAAAAAACCACTGCAGGGTATCATTGGGAACAACTGCCATCTGAAAATGACACCCACTCCCAGTAGAACCGCGGTAAATTACACCTAATGGCCACGTCCCACGACCGTGAGATGTGTGGCACGAGAAAATTACGAGGACAAGCTGGCGAAACCCTCGTGGGTCTTGAGGACACGAAGCGACCCACTGATGAGAGCTTTCTGTACCTATCTCGCAAGTGCCTTGGCATATTTTTGGCACGCGGATATGGCTTTAAGGTTGCGATCCAGTGATAGTGTCGCACCTCGTGTATTAATCGATTATATTATATTAATCGAGAGCACCTATCACAAGGACAAGTACTGTAACCGAATATTTTGGGTACAGTCATCGCAGCTCCCCTTTAAGGTCTTGATACCTCTCCTCCTTTTCTTTCTCCTGGTCAGTGATGTTGTTGTCCGCCGGAGCCGAGAATTCGAACACGAATATGGTTCGTTTTTCGAAGTCTCAGAGAACAATGTCAGGCCTCGAGTGTGCAACCGAGACTGCTGTCCGAAAATCGTATTTCCAGAAAATTTGCCACTTCTCGTTTTGGACAATTGTCTTTGTCTCCCTTCGAGCATTCGACAGGGCAGGGTCGCAGCCAACACCATAAGAGCGACAAAGATGGTAATAAAGCACTCTTAGGGCCGCATTATGTCTGTAGATATACGTCGTTCCCGCGGGGGTGGGACGCCTAGATAGTATATGTTCTAGATACTCAGCGTGTGAGAGAAAGGAAGTCAGGAGCTTATATCGAGGTTGAGGTGTGGGTGCATGGAGGGTTTCAATAGGTTCTGGCTCTCGAGAGAAAAGGATGTGTGAGCTGTGTGGAAAGGGGGAGGCAAAAGTGGAGCACTGGTTGGAGGAGTGCGTGGAGGTGGAAAGAAGTGAGATGAGCATGGAGGTATTGTTGCATGAAAAGGGGGAAAAAAGGGCAGTAGCATGGGTGAAGGGAGTGTTGGGTAAGATAGAGATGAAGAGAAGGAAGGAGGAAGAGGAATGGAGACGGAAGGATTGTAAATAGGAGAGAAATTAGATATAAGGAAGATGTAAATATTGTAAATAGTAGATAAGTAGTAGGTATTAGAGCAAAAACAGAGGTTGGCAAGCGAGGCAATGCGAAAAAGTAGGAATATGCGAGAGAGGCGAGGCGAAGCGAGGAAGGCAAGGCAATAAGAGCGTGTGGCGTAGAGATAAGGAATGGATGGATGTTTTTTTTTAATGGTTAGTTTTAAGAAAATTCTGTAAAAATGGAAGTGTAAGCAAGTCAACTTTTTGAGGCAAGCAGACTGAAAAATAAACGTTTATCTATCTACTCAGCGTGTGTATGATATACATGGATTCGCAGTACAGTTTGGTGGTATATATGGCTGCGCAGCAGAGTTCCGAAATATATATCGCTGCGCAATACACTTCTGCGGTACTTATGGATGCGCAGTAGACTTCTATGATACACATGGGTGCAAAGTACAGTTGGTAGTATATATGGATGCACAGTAGAGTTCTAAAACACACTGGACTGGAGCGAAGCGCAGTCATTCCGTTTTTGAACTCACTGTAAGAAACATCTAAAGTGAATAGTGAATAATGATCAAATATAAACATCGCTGCCGTGAATGGTGCCTGAAAGAGTGGAAAGAAGAAGAAAAGAAAGTTGAGGTGTAGAAAGACTTGAATAATAACTTCTAGAGCAGGTGTAACGATGCTGCTCGACGAGTGTGTGAAGCTTGTTCCCATTATCGAGCAAGCTTTAACCCTGATTTCGTCGTAATCTTCTGGAAATATACAGTTTGATGAAGTCAACAAATGGAGAAACGAATGTATGATGTGCCTAAAGACTGTACGAAAGGAGCTTCGTAGAAAAACCCCATCACTAATCATAAATTAAAAACGGAAGTACCTAAATATAATTGAAAAATTAGAAGGTCTTAAGGCTTGTTTTGATTTGCTCGGTAAAAAAGGAAGTGGTCTGCAGAACAAAAGAACAAAGCGTGACGACATCAGCAATCGAGTCACATGGATTGATGTTGCCAAAGCGTTTGGTAGCATAATAAGGACATGTGTTGTCGCCAACCTAATTCACAAAGATGTTCTTGCTCTCCTGAATGATGCCGAAAGACTATTTATTACTGAGGTGGGCAAGGCTCTGCAGGAACGAAGGGCTTTAAAAGTGAACGCTGTGCTCCTTACATACTATCTGAAAGCCGGTAAGGAAACACCTGACGATAAGACTTTCAATTCCAAAAATGAAGAAATATACTATGCTACAGATCGGAAACTTTGGTTCAAAAACTATGTGAGACACCCGATCCTGCAAGAAATGAAAGGTACTGAAGAAAAAGACTCAGGATATATACTAAAGAAAAAGACTCAGGATGAACCTTACACTCAATCATAAAACTTTCAGTGAACATCAATAAGCTTAAACCAATGAAGGGTAGTTCCTACATCGATCTTCCCTTATGAATTAAAAAAAAGGAAGCATGTATCAAGGTGCAAAATAAGGATGACAACGAGTGTTCTAAATGTGCTATATTATCAGCCATATACCCATTCAATAGGAAACAAAAAAATGTTAAACGTGTGTCCAGTTATACCGAACACAACGATAAATGATATTTTTCTGGAATAAACTTCCCAGTCGCATTAAGGGATGTGAAAATATTTGAAGAGGAAAATGATATATCAGTAAAGGTGTATGGCCTGATTAAAAACAAGAAGAATGATTTTACGGTGGTTCCATTAGATCTTACTTCACAGAAAAGGATAGTCCACGTAAACCTTCTTCGAGTAGGAGAAGCCTATGCGAATGAAGCGAGTGGTGCTGAAGAAGATTATCCGGATAGTAGGAAACAGTAATTTAATTTTCAATATATCTGCAAGAGAACACAGAAAAACATCAAACAAATAAAAATTGCGTAGAGTCCTTATGACGATAAGCGATTATTATTGAAAAATAGTACTGATACTCTTGCGTGGGGCCATTAAGAATGTATGCATATCGATGATGATGATGACGATGATGACGGCGATGACGTCCTTAGCGATAGTAATATGGAACTTTTGGACCTTCTTGTGAAAGATTAGTTGTAAATAGTGCTTTAGAGGTTTTCTTCTTGTAATTATTTTTTATAGTTGTCATGATTTAACTGAATAAAAAGACAATAATATATGGGGCATAATTTCTGAAGTGTACCCACCTTGAAAATGAAAGTTGTCCGGTCGGTCTAAAAATTGGCCCAATTGTAGTCCTATTAGATATTAGTCCTCACACCAAAAATTAATTCATTTTGATAATTATTTATCAAAGTGGAGGATGTACAATTTTTCGGGTTTTTGAGCAAAGCCTTACTTTCAAACGTTTGTAACTTTTGTCCTATTGCCTTAAACAAAATTTTACTTGAAATTTTTTTGATAGATTTTTTCACGAACTTTCTGGTGGTATTAACGATTTTTGAAAAAAAATCAAAATTTGACCCAAATTTTTTTAAATCAAAAATAAATTTGACTTTTTTTCAAAGTTGGGCACTTTTTATTTCTTAAAAATAGTTTTAAAAGAAAGCTGAGATTTTTTCCTATAAGACCCCCAATTTTCAGAGTGGCAAATTAATTTGTCTTTAAGTAATAGAACGATACGTAAACAAGATGCCGTGATAGGGCGGGTGGCGCGCGATTTTCCCTAGTGCGCTCACTCCTAGGATCGTTGTGCAACGCTTTAGTGCCAGTTTTTTAAGTTAAGTAATATTATATGGTAATATTATGTGTCTTTCTGTTCGATTTTTTGGCGATAGTTTCAACAGTTGTTATCTTTGCAGGCCTCTTTTGCGGTTTTTGTGTTTTGCCATTCGAGAAGATGTCGTATTTCTCAGAGGACGAAAACTTCTTGAGTTTGAAGTTTTCCGTCTTGAGCGGGAATAAAAGCGTGGTACTGTAATGTATCTGGCATCCTGACAGCCTCATCAAATCTTGTTTTCAGTCACTCGGTGGCTAATACATGATTTTCACATTGCTGCGGAAAAAAATGTTGGTTTCCTTACAGTTACTCTTTACCCACTGAAATAAAGCATGGAGAGTAAGTATGTGATGTTTCGGAGAACATTGTAAGCTTGAACGCACTGCTTTTCTCTTTATATTCGCTCCTATACCATCACATGCACCCTTACCAGGAGATGTACCATGGAAGTGCCATTCAGCTTGGATACCAAAATCTTCTTCATGGGCTTGGAGATTAACAAAGCTACTCTTATTTTTGAAATGTTGCCCTGCACCATCAGTGAAATAGTAGATTTTATTTGGCCTGAAATGAGTTTTTCAAGTAATCTACTATTATCTTTTGATACTCGTGAACAGCCACCGTGTCATGAGCTAAATCATCATTGCGCCACATTCAGGATTATGAAGGCGTAATTCTCAGAAAAATAGAAGCAAATCAAAAACTCCCAAGGCAATAAATTTTCCTTAAAGTTTTTGAAAAAAATGGAAATGTACAAAAAATGTAAATTCAAAAGATGTATATTCTCACTTCTAATTTTTAAAGCATATTCCCAATTAATTTTACACTGACCGTAATGCAGGCCTTGTTAATATACCCTGAAAATGCAGAGAAAAGTTATTCTAGCGCACTAGGGGAGATCGCGCGCCACCGGCCCTATTTCGGCATCTTGTTCACGTATCGTTCTATTACTCAAAGACAAATTAATTTGCCACTCTGAAAATTGGGGGTCTTATAGGAAAAAATCTCAGCTTTCTTTTAAAACTATTTTAAAGAAAAAAAAGAGTGCCCAAGTTTGAAAAAAGTCACATTTATTTTTGATTTTCAGAAATTCAGGTCAAATTTTTTATTTTATTTTTTCAAAAATCGTTATTACCACCAGAAAGTTTGTGAAAAAATCTATCGAAAACATTTGGAGTGAAATATTGTTTAAGGGAATAGGACAAAAGTTACAAACGTTTGAAAGTAAGGCTTTGCTTAAAAAACCCAAAAATTGTACCCCCTCCACTTTGATAAATAATTATCAAAATGAATCAATTTTTGGTGTGAGTAGTACTATCTAATAGGACTACAATTGGGTCAATTTTTAGCCCGATCGGACAACTTTCATTTTCAAGGTGGGTACACTTAAGAAATTATGCCCCATATGTGTATGAATTGCTTTTATTTATCAAAACGTTACATCTAATTAGTATAAGCGTAGAATTAACATAAATTGAACACATAAGTTTGAAGGTTAGCTCAGCACTCATTTCTTCATCGTTGGTTTAACATTGATTCATCGTTGGTTCAACATCGTTTGAACGTTGATTCAACATTGCTTCATCGTTGATTTAACATTGCACAAAAGTTGATTCAACATTGCGCAAAGTTGATTACATATCTGATTTATCTATCCAGATGCTGTGTGAACTGTCAAAACCTATCCAGTTTACAAATATTTTGTTACCACGTTTCTTGATTACTTTTTCCACGTAGTATACGTTTGGATGTTTAACTTTAAGAAGTTCTTGTTCAATAAATCCACCAGAAACGGGTTGTTCTTGATAGTCTTCGAGCCTGTACGTCACTCGATTCGTGGGCATAAGTTGATCCACAGTGAATATCTCTGTTCTACAGTTGAGAGTGTATCCCATTTCAAAAACGTGATTATGCTTGCTGATTCGAACTTTGTCACCAACTTTGAACTTTGGCCTTCTCCTTGGTATATTTCGCAGTTTTTTTAAGCGTTGCCTCAGCTCCTCTTCATCCTCGGTACTGACACCTTTTGACTTTATACCGATTGATCGATGTTTGGTATTGTTGTGCTTTGGGATGAGAGTAGGCTAAATATCTATCCACTTACAGTTGCCTCTTAAGCTAAGTTGTGGCCACTTCTTATTCTTAAGTTTGCTATTAAATCTTTCACAGATTGACGCCTTTAGATTGCTATCCGTTGAGTAGAGATTGATGCCATATAGTTTCGTAAGTTCTTTAAAATGTGTATTATAAAATTCTTTGCCTTCATCAGTGTGTAAATTTTTTGGCACACGATCCTGCACAAGTATATATATGCGTGGTATATATACCACGCGTTTGCACGCGACGATGTGGATATTTCTTTCTAGCAGGTTTATGGAGTTCTGTGACTGCTGCCAATTTCTCGTTGTCCATTCTCGAGTGTGTTTAATCGAGCATCCAACTGGGCTATACACAGTACGTATCTCGTTGTGTACAATACGCTGTACAAGTCCCAAACTGACTGTGTAGTATTGTTCTTTGGCCTCACTAATGTTACAAACTCTCTTGCCATCTACGTAGCAATAGCCGTCAGAGAAAATCTTGAATTCAACACCAGACGACCCACGGCTTCCAGCAGCGGTTCGATCCAGGTGACATCCAAGCACGTCGATACTCATCGTAATACTGACGAAAGCGTTATGAGTACCCTCCTAATATATGATTTCAGCTTCCCGCAGTTCCTCAATGATTGATATAATTTATTGTTGTGTCTCGGGTTGCCTGCTGCCTGAGACGCTAGGAGTAGACGAAGACGATTAACTATTTCGTTAGGATCGTCCCAGTAGACATAGTCAGTCCTAACATTTTTTCTTGCTACAATATACTGTGGTAGGGAACCTCCACCCTTGGACGGTCGTCTGCATGATACGTTGAACAATTTTGAAATAAAGTTCGTATACTTAATATTGTTGAAGTGCGAATGTATTCACTGGGACTGTATCGCTTCTTGTGTGCATTTGTAGGAATCAAAATTTCCTTATAATTTTTTCGATCGTCAGTGCTTACGTGGGATTCTTCTGGATTTTGTTTGAACAAAAGTTCAAGCAGACCAACGGTTTTCAGATACTGTTTACCACCAACATTGATATATTGTCCCTCAAAACTGATGGGTTTGTCAACAATCATAAAGCTGCCATCATTGAGTTTACGCACACCATAAACCATATCCAAATACTGCTTCCTATTTTGTTGCAGCATCCTGAGAAATTTGTTTGTTAAATACTCGTAATTATCAGCAGGCTCAGTCACGACATCTTCTTGAAACATAGTTGTACCCTGCTCTCCTTCAGCATCAGCAGTCATAAAGGAAGCATTATCGTCCTCCTCATCTTTTTTGTCTTTACAAGCTCATTTTGTTTATCTTCCTTCTTGACTGAAGGATTCGATATGTCAACCACTTTCTGCAGTGGCATGACGATTGGCTTAAGGAGGTAGTCAGGTTTAAATGATCTTTTTTTAGATAATTTTTTTTGCATTCATTTTTATTTGACATTTCAAATTTTCCAATATGTTGTAGGAAATGTTTTTGACTACCAAAAAAATAAATATTGTAATTTTTCATCAACATCCGGCCGAAATATGGGTGACCGGAAGACACCAAGTTGAAAAACGGTCGCCATGATTTCTCAATTTCGGATCATGCGAAACACAAAAACCAAATTGATTCTTAAAGAGTACCTAAGTGAATATCGCATGAACCTCAATTATAAAAAAATGTTGATAAATAAACAAATGGTGAAAGTTTTTATTATTTTTCGTTGTTTTCCACGTTTTTACAACAACGAAAAATAATAAAAACTTTCACCATTTGTTTATTTATCAATATTTTTTTATAATTGAGGTTCATGCGATATTCACTTAGGTACTCTTTAAGAATCAATTTGGTTTTTGTGTTTCGCATGATCCGAAATTGAGAAATCATGGCGACCGTTTTTCAGCATGGTGTCTTCCGGTCAAACATATTTCGGCCGGATGTTGATGAAAAATTATAATATATTTTTTTGTTGGTAGTCAAAAACATGTCCTACAACATATTAAAAAATTTGAAATGTTAAATAAAAATTAATGCAAAAAAAAATTATCTAAAGAAAGGTCATTTAAACCTGACTACCCCCTTAAACGTTTCACTCCTTATCTTTTCTGTATTCGTTGTTTACGCCGAATCGCCTCACTACCTTTAGCAATTTGACGGAGCATCTCCTTCTCTTTGTGAAACTTTGACATGTTGACATTTTAATGTCTCAATTTATAATTACATCATTTCCACTACATGACTATATTTATAGAGGGATAAAACAGTCAAAAGTTTTCCTGTATCTTCCCTTATTGAGCTCACTATCCTTGTCAATGACAACAAATCTATACTTGTCAGTATTCCAAATTGTTGCACATCAGTCTCTCAATTGTAAATAACTCATGTCAGTATTCACATCATCGTCATACACATGTTTTAAATTCATTTCATCCTGCTTGAAAAGTATCAACAGTTTGACGTTATCTCGAACCAGATGTTTAGGTATTCGAGCGTAAGTTTGACATAAGTAAAAACTGTCAACATGAGCGTGTCTGTCCATACAGAAAAAGGCTCGGAAGATTGTCCTGTTTCTCACAGGCAACATCATCAAATACAATGATCGAATTTGGTTGAGCTTCACTTGGTGGTATTACTTCTTCATGCTCACTGAAGGGAAAATACTCAACTCCATCTACATCATTCAGCACCCGTTCCAAGAATTTTTACTTTAGTGGTTTGACGGATCTCGAGTAGACGTAATAACTTTCAAATTTCAATCCTTTTGGGTGTAAGATTAGGGCAAGTCATGTATTTGTCTTCCCGCAATTTGATGAGCCAGAAAACACTGCGCGAATGCTGTCTGGTAGAAGGCCACCATGTCGTTTCACCCTATCCTTTTTTGATTGGACGAGGGTATCAATATTAAATATCGGAAGTTTAATAGGTTGTGTCTTGAACTGCATCTTGATCTCAACTGCTGTGAAAGCTATAAATACAACGCTTATATAGCTTCCAGGTCAGTTGCGTGCTAACCTTCGTTCAGTGAAGAATGATTGTGCACCATGAAGTGAAAAAAGTCTAACGCCTTCATTATCGAGGTAAAGGATTGATCAACAAAGTCATCAACAACTTGCCGTTTGAGTTGCACTTGCCTGGATACTAATACTGTGGTCCAGGCACTCAGCTAGCCAAACGACTTTCTAGTAGTGATCCCAGTATCACTCCTCTAGACGCTGCGTGCAAAGAACACGACATTGCATACTCACGAAATCGTGAAATCCTTGAAGCGAGAAGCGCTGCAGATCGTGTACTAGCTAGTAAAGCTTGGCAGCGTGTTTTTGACAAAGACACTGAAATTGACGAGAAAGCGGCAGCACTAGCAATAACTAACGTGAGAAATGCCAAAGCGAAACTCGGTATGGGGTTGAAGAAGAAACCCAGTTCAAAGAAGAGGAAACCTAGTGCGAAAAAGAAACCAGCTGCAAAAAATAAACTAATAGCATTCAGAAAGGTTGTAAATGTAGCTAAGAAAGCAATGAAAAGGAATAGTGATGCAAAAGTGGCCATCAAGTCTGCAATCTAGAGGTGCACAGGAAGCTGTCAAAAGTGCAGGCGATAAACATCAAGTGCAAAATCCACGTGTTCTACCAATCCCTTTGAAAGTCGGTGGTGTTTTGCCACTGATTCCAATTTTTGTGGGACTCAGTGCACTTGGAGCTCTCACTGGTGGAGCAGCAGGTGTAGCTAAGGCGGTAAATGATGCTAGCGTAGCCGAGCAACAACTGGCAGAAGCTCAACGTCATAACAATGCAATGGAGGCTATTGCTCTAGGAAAAGTTTTACACCTAAACCTCTATAGAAAACGATTAGTTTTTCATATGAAACCTTACCAAAAAGGACAGGGATTTCGTCTAAGACCGGTGCCAAAAACCTTGCAGTGAAGCTACCTCACCATGTACACACTGATACCGATCTGTTCAAGTATGCTAAAGCTCTAAAGATTCCACATTTTCGAGGAGTATTCATGCACAAACAACTACCAGTATAAAGAACCCTCTAAATGTAGTCAGCTATTGTTACTCTTGATGATAGTCAAGGCCCTGGTACCCAATAGGTAAGTTATAGAAAGATCGGTGATAATGTCCTATACATTGACAGTTTCGGTAATCTTCGTCCACCTCTGGATCTTTTAGATTACCTAGGTGTTGGTAGCGTGATAAAGTACAATCATGCCAGATATCTGGACCATGACAGTGTTGAATGTGGACACATGTGCTTGACATTTCTATCCGGACAACTGCATATAAAAGATAAATGCTGTCTATATAAGAATGTGTAATGAAATGTCTAGAGTTAGTATATAGAAGAACACCATTATGGTTGAATAATATAATCCAACTATAACAGGAAACTCTTTGGTGCAAGACTCCGAGTATTTCCCACCAATAGAACTCTCTCATCATAAGAACTATGCACTTGGACTCGTTAAATTGCTCACATTTAATGCGATTCCTAACGTTGACACAGAAAAGAATAAAATCTATGTTAGTGATCGAGTTGTGACCATCCCTACTGCTAGCTATGAAATTGAAGACATTAAGAGTTGTTTCCAGAAAGCTCTAGCAATTGATGGACTTATGATAAACATCAAGCCAAATAATAACACATTGCGCAGCGAGATAAAGTGTAATCGCGAAGTGAACTTTCAACCTCACGATACTATTGGACGATTGTTTGAATTCGCTCCACGTGTTCTCGAAGCAAATAAGACTCATATTTCTGATCTACCTGTGGCTATTCTCAAAGTGAATGCTCTACGAGTTGAGTGCAATATCACTACTGGAGCTTACATAAATAATTGCAAAGTGCACACGATTCATGAATTCTTTCCTGTTGTACCACCAGTATATAAGATCGTTGAAGTGCTGTCACGTGTCATTTACCTTCCAATCGCCATGAAGACAATACATCAAATTCAGCCTATATAAGAGCGTCAACATGTCGAATGCAAACCAGTTCTCAAACAGAATGCAAGGAGCTAACACCTCAGAACGTGCTCTTCCTGACACAGCTTGGTCTGAAGATTTGGTCTGAAGAAAAATCATCCTCATGGAAAAAGAAACTGAAACGTACATTCAAGATATTTATCATCTCCTCTCGTTGCAATAAAAATGGAAGAAATAATAAACAGTCAAACACCAGTGAGATTTGATGAGTCTATGGCTCATGATGAGATTCACGAACATCACCTTTATGCCTCATCATCATTCAACAACAGTGATGAAATTCGAATTGCTGTCCAGCATCAAGATTTTTGTATACTACCCAGCAAGAGTTCACTTCACAGTGAGTAATGCCATCTGATATCTGTTTGATGAAGTTTGCTATGAACTCAATGGTATTGAGATTGATCGCTGCAAGATGTCGGTCCCACTAGCACCATAAAAAACTACGTCTCACTTAGCCCTGGACAAATTTATTTTATGGAGAATGCACGATGGCTTAGTATGTTCCTAGGATTTGCTGACGACTATCGAAAGATCGTTGTTAATGCAAAGCATGAACTGATCTTGACAAGATCACGCAGTGACTTAAATGCTGTTGTTCAAGCACGACAAGCGACAGGAAACGAAGAGCAATTTAAGATCTCGATTCATAAAGTAGAGTGGATGATACCATATGTAATGGCTTTAGATGAGCAAAAGATACATTTGCTGAACATTATTGAAAAAGATATTCTCACAACTATGAGTTTTCGCTCATGGGAATTGTATGAATACCCCCTGCTTCCCACCACCTCAAGACATATATGGACTGTGAAAACGTCAACTCAGTGGAAAAACCGCGCTACATTATACTGGGTTTCCAGACAGGTAGAAAGGATAGGCTAGTCAGATATGCTAATCGCTTCGATCACTACAATATAGCCAATGTCAAGTTATTCCTCAATTCGCAGTACTATCCATATGGTAATTTAAATTTGGACTTCGGTCATAATCAGTTTGCACTACTGTATGAGATGTATGCAAACTTTCAGGCAGCATACTATGGTAAAGAGCCTGAAACAATGTTGAAGAAACGTGATTCCAAAGAATACGCTGCTCTTAGTGTCATTGATTGCTCAAAACAAAATGAGTTTGTCAAAAAGTCCTCAGTGGGCGTTCGTTTGGAATTTGAATCTGCAGAAAATTTTCCCGCTGAAACTGCAGCTTACTGTCTAATTATACATCACCGTATGATTCAGTAGCAGCCACTGAGTGGCAGTGTAACAAAGTTGATTTTAGATGATACTGGTGGAGGTAATGACAGAAGTGGGGCTAATGTCAGTGGTGGTGGGGAGAAAAGGTATACAATAGAGATGATTTCTGCAATTGCGTTCAGTTTTCATCGATATGAAGTTTATCGCAGACGTACAAGGTGTCAAGAAGCCCATCAAACAGTTCTTCTTCAACGATTTGGCTATAATTCCTCGTCAGGAAGACGCTCAACCTGTGGTCCACCTGTTTGAACCACCCTACTACTGGGACTCGCTGCCTGCTAAATATAAGAGTGAAAATTTATGGTTGACTTGCAATTACCATGGCTTGGAATGAACTGCCGGTGACATACCCTACGAAAGAGTGAGCCTAATAATTCGAGATATACTAGGTGGCGCTGGTGCAGTCTACACTAAGGGATTGGAGAAGAAAAAATGATTGGACCAGTACGTGCAAAATGTGAATAATCTTGAAGATCTGGGCTGCCCTGCGTTGGAAAATTTGTGCAGCTCAGTTTTAACAAGATACAATCACCACCTTCAATGCTGGCATGCAACTTGTGCAGTTTAAAATGCTCTAGCTCTCAAGACCTGGTTCTTGAATCCTCGCGATCAGCCATCTATCAGGCATTACACTGAAAGTAATACCGACTACAATGATGATGAAGATGATGATTTTTTTTACGAGGGCTTGTGGAAAATATTCAAGAACACACCGAGAAGGGTCCGCACTTCTCGGTAGTGTGGGGATCTTAGTCGCATCACTACAATCACCCTGACATATACATAATTCGATTGTACATTGCGTAAAATTATATATTGTACAAAATCATATTCGTCATTATAATAATGCTACCAAGAGACCCACTAAAAACCAAGATGTACGCATCGTCCTCAGTAGAGCGATGGTACCGCTCATCGGGCTCGTCGGCCTTCGACTTCTTGGTTGGGGTTTCTTCTTCTTCGGCATCTTCTACTTTCTCCTCTGCTGCCTAATGGCCCTCTTTGAGGCATCTCCAGCAGCATTTGCTGCGATCCTTTGCGGCACACTCTCGGGCAACGTGCCCCAGAGTGGGGCAATCCTCTCCATTTTGGCAGCAGCGGCCGCATCCAGCTCAACGAAAGCTATGATACAGCCACTCCTGTTCGTCCTGGTGAGGCTTACCCTAGGTGGAGAGCCAAGCTGCTCTCCCAGGGCCGTCCTCACAGCTGCCTCCACCTCAGCAGCCTCCGTAGTCGCGACTAAGTCGTAGACCACGACCTGCGCCTTCGGAACGAGGTCTCGAACAGACCCGCCTTGTCCGAGGGCCTCCGAAGTGGCATCACCGAAGTGCTGCAGCTCCTCCGCCTTGGCACCCGCCTCAATGAGGACGTCGCTCGTCATCGTCTGCCTGATGGACTTGACATTCACGCCATGGTCCTCAGGCTTGACTTTCTTCTGGATGTCCCTCACGACATCCGAATATTTCATACCCGGCGCTGGCGTGATCGTCACGCCCTCCCGGGGGATTCTCCTTATCTTCTTCTTGGGAGCTCCTTGTCCCTTATCGGGCACAAGGTCCCTTTGAGGCACCACCTCCTGCTCAGGCTTCTTCTTTTCTCCTGTCCTCTCCTTCTTGCTCCTCCTCCTGCCAACCTTAGACCAGGCGACTCCTTCCTGGGTCCTGGTCTTTTTCAGGGCTAGCTTCGCGGCTCCTGATCCTGAGGGTCGCTCCTGAGGGTCGCTTCCCTCTCCCGCTTACGCCTGACCGTTGCTTCCTCTAGCGGTTTCTGCGGCTCCGTCTACGTGCTGGCGGAAGTTAAGCTGATTTTAAGTTTCGTTCAGCATCTTTATTTTCGGCGTTACATATTACAAACATCGTTCGGTTGAACTCTAAATCCACATATCGCAGGTGCATCAAGATAGCACCTGCACAATCGAAATTCCAAAATTTTTTGGTATCCGAATATTCGGCTTTTTTTGGGCTGTATTGTCAATTTTTGGGCTTCACTACTTTTTTTGAAAATTCAAATTTTGTGTGGAGGTGCTGGCTTGACTCAAGCCAGCACCTCCACTACATAAAAATTTGAAAAAATCAAAAATCAAAGGCGACAGAATTTTGGGCTTTTTTGGGCTCTTGAACGCGCCAACAACCAATTTCCAAAAACAACCCCTAGCGGAAATAAAACTACCCCGTATATAAATATACAAACTAAGAAGAAACGAAGTACACCTCAATTTTGGGCTTATAGTAAAAACTCAAACATGGAAAAAACGAAAAAGGAAGTAGTGTTGAGCTTTTCTTGGGCTCACGAATGCTTGAATTTTTGTTTACAAAAACCACCCCTACATCTGAAAATTCAATCGCCTATCTATGAATTCGAATTTCAATTTTCAAGGAGCCCAACAACCATAGACCTTATTTACCCCATAAAAATCTGAGTCTCAAACATCAGAAACTCCATTAACAAAGTAAATTTCTAAAAAAGATCATTTTTAGAGAAAGTCATATCTGCTTGGTGTTTAAGGGGTTGATTTTTGCGTTAAGGATTGGAGCCCAAATATCGGTGTTGGTATTTTTGAGAAGCCCAAGAAACAGAGACTCTATTCACACTGAAATTCGAAAAAAGATCATTTTTTGAGAAAGTCGTATCTGCTTCGTGTCAAGGGGATTTCTTTTGGCCGTGGAGGGTTGGAGCCAAAAAATCAGTGTTGGTATTTTTAAGGAGCCCAAAAATCAGAGACTATATTTACACTGTGAAATTCTAAAAAAGATCATTTTTTTAAAAAGTCATCTGCTTGTTGACAAACGGGTTGATTTTGACGTTAAGGGTTGCAGCTCAAAAATCGGTGTTGGTATTTTTGAAGAGCCCAAAAATCAGAGACTC